>JAKOGI010004731.1:15000-21406 GCA_029747015.1 Carnegiea gigantea | reverse complement strand
CCTCTAAGTCAGAATCCGGGCCAGAAGCGCCGCATGCGCCCGCCGCCCGATTGCCGCCCCGCAGTAGGGGCCTCGGCCCCCAAGGGCACGTGTCGTAGGCTAAGCCAGCGCGGCGGATGCGCCGCGAGGGCCGCCTTGAAGTACAATTCCTACCGAGCGGCGGGTTGAATCCTTTGCAGACTACTTAAATACGCGACGGGGTATTGTAAGTGGCAGAGTGGCCTTGCTGCCACGATCCACTGAGATTCAGCCCTATGTCGCTTCGATTCGTCCCTCCCCCTCCCGAGTCTACTCCTCAACTCAACTCCCCCCCGCTCCCGGGAGGTTTGCGACCGGGGCCGGGACGGCGGGAGAATACGCCAAGTCATGATCGGAGTGCCGAGTCCCGAGGAAGTTGTGCTCGGTGCCGCGGCCCGAGGGAAATAGCGCAGGCCACCATGGAGGAAAAACATTCCAAGTCATGGGAGGGCCGAGCCCCCGAGGGAAAAACGTTCGAAGTCACGGAGCCTCCACGGCCCGGGTTCAATTCTCCTGAAGGTCATGGGCGAGCCTAAGTCCCGAGGGAAAAAAAAAAAAAAGACTCCAAGTCACGACGGGGGTAGGCGGCGAGGCGACGGAACGCCCCCAAGACGGCCCCGGTGCGAAGCCCGAGGCATGCCCCCCAAACGGCCCCGGTGCATGGCCAGGGCATGCCCCGGAACGGCCCCGCAGCAAGGCCAGGTCATGCCCCCGGGTCCCGAGGAAGGCCCCCGAGACGGCGCCGGTGCATGGCCAAGGCATGCCCCCGGGTCCCGAGTAACGCCCCCAGACGGCCCCGGTGCACGCCCGAGGCGTGCCCCCGCGTCCCGAGGAACGCCCCCAGAACGGCCCCGGTCCATGCCCAAGGCGTGCCCCCCGGGTCCCGAGGAAGGCCCCCGGTGCATGGCCAAGGCAGGCCCCGAGTCCCGCACCTCGCCCCGGTGCACGGCCAAGGCATGGCCCCGAGTCCCGCACCGCGCCCCGGAACGGCCCCGGTGCACTGCCAAGGCGTGCCCCCGAGTCCCGCACCGCGCCCCGGAACGGCCCCGGTGCACGCCCAAGGCGTGCCCCCGAGTCCCGGGGAACGCCCTCAGAACGGCCCCGGTGCGTGGCCCCGCGTCCCGCTCATCGCCCCGAAACGGCCCCGGTGCATGCCCAAGGCATGCCCCCGAGTCCCGAGGAAGGCCCCCAAAACGGCCCCGGTGGATGGCCGAGGCATGCCCCCTGGTCCCAAGGACCGGCCCCGGGGCATGCCCCCGAGAGCGTCCACGCACGCTGCCGGACGCCCACGGCAGCATCCCGGCATGTCGGGCAGCGTCCGGGCATGCTGTCGCTGGCAGCCCGGGGGTGCTGGATGCTGGCCGCAGGCTGTGAACGCTGGCCGCAGCCCTGTGAACGCTGGCCGCTTGTCCTGAACGCTGGCCGCAGCCTGTGAACGCTGGCCGCAGCCTGTGAACGCTGGCCGATTGTCCTGAACGCTGGCCGCAGCCTGTGAACGCTGGCCGCAGGTCCTGAACGCTGGCCGCAGCCTGTGAACGCTGGCCGGTTGTCCTGAACGCTGGCCGCTTGTCCTGAACGCTGGCCGCAGCCTGTGAACGCTGGCCGCTTGTCCTGAACGCTGGCCGCAGCCTGTGAACGCTGGCCGCAAGCCTGTGAACGCTGGCCGCTTGTCCTGAACGCTGGCCGCAGCCTGTGAACGCTGGCCGCTTGTCCTGAACGCTGGCCGCAGCCTGTGAACGCTGGCCGCAGGCTCTGAACGCTGGCCGCTTGTCCTGAACGCTGGCCGCAGGCTGTGAACGCTGGCCGCTTGTCCTGGACGCTGGCCGCTTGTCCTGAACGCTGGCCGCAGCCTGTGAACGCTGGCCGCTTGTCCTGAACGCTGGCCGCAGCTTGGGAACGCTGGCCGCAGCCTGTGAACGCTGGCCGCTTGTCCTGAACGCTGGCCGCAGCCTGTGAACGCTGGCCGCTTGTCCTGAACGCTGGCCGCATCCTGTGAACGCTGGCCGCAGGCCTGTGAACGCTGGCCGCTTGTCCTGAACGCTGGCCGCTGCCTGTGAACGCTGGCCGCAGCCTGTGAACGCTGGCCGCTTGTCCTGAACGCTGGCCGCAGGACTGTGAACGCTGGCCGCTGCTCCTGAACGCTGGCCGCTGCCTGTGAACGCTGGCCGCAGGCCTGTGAACGCTGGTCGCTTGTCCTGAACGCTGGCCGCAGGCTGTGAACGCTGGCCGCTTGTCCTGAACGCTGGCCGCAGCCTGTGAACGCTGGCCGCAGCCTGTGAACGCTGGCCGCTTGTCCTGAACGCTGGCCGCAACCTGTGAACGCTGGCCGCTTGTCCTGAACGCTGGCCGCAGCCTGTGAACGCTGGCCTCAGGCTGTGAACGCTGGCCGCTTGTCCTGAACGCTGGCCGCAGCCTGTGAACGCTGGCCGCTTGTCCTGAACGCTGGCCGCAGCCTGTGAACGCTGGCCGCTTGTCTTGAACGCTGGCCGCAGCCTGTGAACGCTGGCCGCAGGCTGTGAACGCTGGCCGCTTGTCCTGAACGCTGGCCGCAGGCTGTGAACGCTGGCCGCTTGTCCTGCACGCTGGCCGCTTGTCCTGAACGCTGGCCGCAGCCTGTGAACGCTGGCCGCTTGTCCTGAACTCTGGCCGCAGCCTGTGAACGCTGGCCGCTTGTCCTGAACGCTGGCCGCAGCCTGTGAACGCTGGCCGCAGCCTGTGAACGCTGGCCGCTTGTCCTGAACGCTGGCCGCAGCCTGTGAACGCTGGCCGCAGGTCCTGACCGCTGGCCGCAGCCTGTGAACGCTGGCCGCTTGTCCTGAACGCTGGCCGCTTGTCCTGAACGCTGGCCGCAGCCTGTGAACGCTGGCCGCTTGTCCTGAACGCTGGCCGCAGCTTCTGAACGCTGGCCGCAGCCTGTGAACGCTGGCCGCCTGTCCTGAACGCTGGCCGCAGCCTGTGAACGCTGGCCGCTTGTCCTGAACGCTGGCCGCAGCCTGTGAACGCAGGCCGCTTGTCCTGAACGCTGGCCGCAGCCTGTGAACGCTGGCCGCTGGCCTGTGAACGCTGGCCGCAGGCCGTGACCTGTCCCAGCTGAGTATGAAAAATCGGCACGGTTGATGTCCACTCCGGGCACGGCAACCAAACCTCCTGAAGCTCTCTAGGGGGATGGTCCGGGCGGAGTATGAAAAATAGGCACGGTTGATGTCCACTCCGGGCACGGCCACCAAACCTCCTGAAGCTCTCTAGGGGGCTGGCCCGGGCGGAGTATGAAAAATCGGCACGGTTGATGTCCACTCCGGGCACGGCCACGAAAGCTCGTTGTGCTCTTTAGGGGGAAGGTGATTGAGCTAGTGCCCCGCCCCGTCCGCGACCCGAGCAGGATGAAGGATGGTGAGTGACACCCCGCCCCCGGCCCCGTGACCCCCCCGCGCGCATTATAATCTTTGACAGGGCGCAGGGCGCAGGGACGCAGGGGCGCGGGGGCGGACTTGACGGACTTGAACGGACCTTGGGCGGACTGGGCGAAGGAAGGGTCGAGAGCTAGGCCCCGTGGCGTGCCGCGTGCCCCCATATTGGTGCCCCACGTCCCGAACGTCGATGCCAAGGCATGCCCCCGAGTCCCGGGGAGCGGCCCCGTGCACGGCCGAGGCCTGCCCCCGCGTCCCGCACATCGGCCCCGGGGCATGCCCCCGTGCATCGCCTCTAGAACGCCCCCCAAGCAAGGCCAAGGCATGCCCCCCGAGCCCCGCCCATCGCCCCGTGGCAAGGCCAAGCCATGCCCCCGAGTCCCGCACATCGCCCCGGGCCGTGCCCCCGGGTCCCGAGGAACGCCCCCAAACGGCCCCCGTGCATGCCCAAGGCGTGCCCCCGCGTCCCGAGGATCGGCCCCGGTCCATGCCCAAGGCGTGCCCCCCGGGTCCCGAGGAAGGCCCCCGGAACGGCCCCTGTGCATGGCCACGGCATGCCCCCGAGTCCCGCACCTCGCCCCGGGGCGTGCCCCCGAGTCCCGAGGAACGCCCCGGTGCATGCCCAAGGCATGGTCCCGAGTCCCGCACATCGCCCCGGAACGGCCCCGGGGCGCGGCCAAGGCATGGCCCCGAGTCCCGGGGAACGCCCTCAGAACGGCCCCGATGCATGGCCCCGCGTCCCGCACATCGCCCCGAAACGGCCCCGGTGCATGCCCAAGGCATGCCCCTGGGTCCCGAGGAAGGCCCCCACAACGGCCCCGGTGCATGGCCGAGGCATGCCCCCGGGTCCCGAGGACCGGCCCCGGGGGGCCCCGGGGCATGCCCCCGGGTCCCGAGGGTCGGCCCCGGGGCATGCCCCGAGAGCGTCCACGCACGCTGCCGGACGCCCACGGCAGCATCCATGCATGCCGGGCAGCGTCCGGGCAGGCTGTCGCTGGGTGCCGGGGGCTGCCGGGGGGTGCTGGATGCTGGCCGCAGGCTGTGAACGCTGGCCGCAGCCCTGTGAACGCTGGCCGCTTGTCCTGGACGCTGGCCCCAGGCTGTGAACGCTGGCCGCAGCCCTGTGAACGCTGGCCGCTTGTCCTGGACGCTGGCCGCAGGCTGTGAACTCTGGCCGCAGCCCTGTGAACGCTGGCCGCTTGTCCTGGACGCTGGCCGCAGGCTGTGAACGCTGGCCGCAGCCCTGTGAACGCTGGCCGCTTGTCCTGGACGCTGGCCGCAGGCTGTGAACGCTGGCCACAGCCCTGTGAACGCTGGCCGCTTGTCCTGGACGCTGGCCGCAGGCTGTGAACGCTGGCCGCAGCCCTGTGAACGCTGGCCGCTTGTCCTGGACGCTGGCCGCAGGCTGTGAACGCTGGCCTCAGCCCTGTGAACGCTGGCCGCTTGTCCTGGACGCTGGCCGCAGCCCTGTGAACGCTGGCCGCAGCTCCTGAACGCTGGCCGCAGCCTGTGAACTCTGGCCGCTTGTCCTGGACGCTGGGCGCAGCCCCTGGACGCTGGGCGCAGCCCCTGGACGCTGGCCGCAGGGCCTTGAACGCTGGCCGCAGCCCCGCGAACGCCCGAAAGCCGTCCCGAGAAAAAATCCCCGTATTTTTGTCGTGCGTTTTTCCCCAAATTTTGTCCACCCCTTCCTCACGATTTTTAGAGGATTTACAAGCTTTGTCCCGCATTTTTCTGATTTTTCTCCGATTTTTAGGATTTTTTTTCGTTTTCGACTTTAAAAAATCATAAAAAATAGCTCGGGTGTCCGAAAAATTCCGAAAAAATATTTTTTAGTAATTTCACATCATGATCTTTCCAATGGTACCATTGGTTTCTGCTGAAACATTCTAAATCTTCAAAAAACCCCAGTATGATTTTTCGTCACAGTTGATGTCTACTGGGGGCAGAGCCAGTAGAGTTATAAGAGCTCTTCATAGGGGAGGTGCTTGGCAAGCAGCTGGGGCAGCAGCAGGGTCAGCGGCAGCCATCGCCCATGCATGGCATGGCATGGCATGATGTCAAAGGCCTTGTTGCCATGGCTTCCTTGCACCGAACCTTGGCGGGCGGATGAGGGACCACCCCGGGGGTCGGGTTTTGCCTCGAAAAGCGTGACTAGCATGTAAATTGCTGGATATCGATCGACGGAGTGCGGGAATCGTTGCTATGCTAGTTCCTACCTTCCGAGGCACCGGTGGTGCTCCTGACGCCCGTCTTCGGTGGCATTCCCTAGGCTTCTAGGATGCCATCACTGGTGGGGGCCTTGCCCCCCCTCACCCGAGAACGGTGATCACCCCCACGTGGGCAGGGGTGATTGTCGGTGAATTCCCGCGGCCCACCGTCCCTTCTTTCTTGACCCGGCCCACTTGCTCCCTGACATCATTTCTGTTGCTCGACCTGCCCCGTCCTGGGGGCGGACGGCGGACGCACTGGCTTGTGGGGATTAAGCGGGGGCGTGTTGCCTTCCACGTGCGGGCTGACCGTCGCAAGCGCGGTGGACGAGCGGCACGCGGGATTGTCTGGGACGCCCCGTTTGTGAGAAGCCTGTGATCGGTGCGTGAGGGCCTAGACGCTTGAGCTTGTAAGCCCCTCGCGCCCGTGAGGCACTGCCACGAACGGGGTGGAAGGCTTGTCTTTAGCCGATCCGTGCGACGACGGCGGGGATGATCGCTCCGGTGGTGGAAGCCGACGATCGGTGAGTGAGGGCCTAGACGCTTGAGCTTGTAAGCCCCTCGCGCCCGTGAGGCCGAAGTACACGAACGGAGTGGGAGGCCCTTCCCGAGGATCACTTCCAAGGGCGCGACCTGAGGCCTGCGCGGGGCGGGGAGTGCCCTTCGCATCGGGATTTTGCCGGTGGGGATGCCGTTGCGCCCCTCGTCCCTTGTTTCTTGGCATGGCCCCTTGCTCCTTGACATTGCCTTTCTGTTGCTTGACGACCCACC
>JAKOGI010004731.1:0-5000 GCA_029747015.1 Carnegiea gigantea | reverse complement strand
CTGGCCGCAGCCTGTGAACGCTTGCCGCAGCCTGTGAACGCTGGCCGCTTGTCCTGAACGCTGGCCGCAGCCTGTGAACGCTGGCCGCAGGCTGTGAACGCTGGCCGCTGGTCCTGAACGCTGGCCGCTGGTCCTGAACGCTGGCCGCAGCCTGTGAACGCTGGCCGCTTGTCCTGAACGCTGGCCGCAGCCTGTGAACGCTGGCCGCAGCCTGTGAACGCTGGCCGCTTGTCCTGAACGCTGGCCGCAGCCTGTGAACGCGGGCCGCTGTCCTGTGAACGCTGGCCGCTGGCCTGGGAACGCTGGCCGCAGGCCGTGACCTGTCCCAGCTGAGTATGAAAAATCGGCACGGTTGATGTCCACTCCGGGCACGGCCACCAAACCTCCTGAAGCTCTCTAGGGGGATGGTCCGGGCGTAGTATGAAAAATAGGCACGGTTGATGTCCACTCCGGGCACGGCCACCAAACCTCCTGAAGCTCTCTAGGGGGATGGCCCGGGCGGAGTATGAAAAATCGGCACGGTTGATGTCCACGCCGGGCACGGCCACGAAAGCTCGTTGTGCTCTTTAGGGGGAAGGTGATTGAGCTAGTGCCCCGCCCCGTCCGCGACCCGGCCCGGCTGAACGAGACGTTCGAGTGACACCCCGCCCCCGGCCCCGTGACCCCCCCGCGCGCATTATAATCTTTGACATGGCGCAGGGCGCAGGGACGCAGGGGCGCGGGGGCGGACTTGACGGACTTGAGCGGACCTTGGGCGGACTGGGCGAAGGAAGGGTCGAGAGCTAGGCCCCGTGGCGTGCCGCGTGCCCCCATATTGGTGCCACAAGTCCCGAACGTCGATGCCAAGGCATGCCCCCGAGTCCCGGGGAGCGGCCCCGTGCACGGCCGAGGCCTGCCCCCGCGTCCCGCACATCGGCCCCGGGGCATGCCCCCGTGCATCGCCTCTAGAACGCCCCCGAAGCAATGCCAAGGCATGCCCCCCGAGTCCCGCCCATCGCCCCGTGGCAAGGCCAAGGCATGCCCCCGAGTCCCGCACATCGCCCCGGGCCGTGCCCCCGGGTCCCGAGGAACGCCCCCCAACGGCCCCCGTGCATGCCCAAGGCGTGCCCCCGCGTCCCGAGGATCGGCCCCGTTCCATGCCCAAGGCGTGCCCCCCGGGTCCCGAGGAAGGCCCCCGGAACGGCCCCGGTGCATGGCCACGGCATGCCCCCGAGTCCCGCACCTCGCCCCGGGGCTTGCCCCCGAGTCCCGAGGAACGCCCCGGTGCATGCCCAAGGCATGGCCCCGAGTCCCGCACGTCGCCCCGGAACGGCCCCGGGGCGCGGCCAAGGCATGGCCCCGAGTCCCGGGGAACGCCCTCAGAACGGCCCCGGTGCATGGCCCCGCGTCCCGCACACCGCCCCGAAACGGCCCCGGTGCATGCCCAAGGCATGCCCCTGAGTCCCGAGGAAGGCCCCCACAACGGCCCCGGTGCATGGCCGAGGCATGCCCCCGGGTCCCGAGGACCGGCCCCGGGGGCCCCCGGGGCATGCCCCCGGGTCCCGAGGGTCGGCCCCGGGGCATGCCCCCGAGAGCGTCCACGCACGCTGCCGGACGCCCACGGCAGCATCCATGCATGCCGGGCAGCGTCCGGGCAGGCTGTCGCTGGGTGCCGGGGGCTGCCGGGGGGTGCTGGATGCTGGCCGCAGGCTGTGAACGCTGGCCGCAGCCCTGTGAACGCTGGCCGCTTGTCCTGACCGCTGGCCGCAGCCTGTGAACGCTGGCCGCAGGCTGTGAACGCTGGCCGCTTGTCCTGAACGCTGGCCGCTTGTCCTGAACGCTGGCCGCAGCCTGTGAACGCTGGCCGCTTGTCCTGTACGCTGGCCGCAGCCTGTGAACGCTGGCCGCAGCCTGTGAACGCTGGCCGCTTGTCCTGAACGCTGGCCGCTTGTGCTGAACGCTGGCCGCAGGCTGTGAACGCTGGCCGCAGCCCTGTGAACGCTGGCCGCTTGTCCTGGACGCTGGCCGCAGGCTGTGAACGCTGGCCGCTTGTCCTGGACGCTGGCCGCAGCCCTGTGAACGCTGGCCGCAGCTCCTGAACGCTGGCCGCAGCCTGTTAACGCTGGCCGCTTGTCCTGGACGCTGGGCGCAGCCCCTGGACGCTGGGCGCAGCCCCTGGACGCTGGCCGCAGGGCCCTTAACGCTGGCCGCAGCCCCGCGAACGCCCGAAAGCCGTCCCGAGAAAAAATCCCCGTATTTTTGTCGTGCGTTTTTCCCCAAATTTTGTCCACCCCTTCCCCACGATTTTTAGAGGATTTACAGGCTTTGTCCCGCATTTTTCTGATTTTTCTCCGATTTTTAGGATTTTTTTTCGTTTTCGACTTTAAAAAATCATAAAAAATAGCTCGGGTGTCCGAAAAATTCCGAAAAAGTATTTTTTAGTAATTTCACATCATGATCTTTCCAATGGTACCATTGGTTGCTGCTGAAACATTCTAAATCTTCAAAAAACCCCAGTATGATTTTTCGTCACGGTTGATGTCTACTGGGGGCAGAGCCAGTAGAGTTATAAGAGCTCTTTATAGGGGAGGTGCTTGGCAAGCAGCTGGGGCAGCAGCAGGGTCAGCGGCAGCCATCGCCCATGCATGGCATGGCATGGCATTATGTCAAAGGCCTTGTTGCCATGGCTTCCTTGCACCGAACCTTGGCGGGCGGATGAGGGACCACCCCGGGGGTCGGGTTTTGCCTCGGGAAGCGTGACTAGCATGAAAATTGTTGGATATCGATCGATGGAGTGCGGGAATCGTTGCTATGCTAGTTCCTACCTTCCGAGGCACCGTTGGTGCTCCTGACGCCCGTCTTCGGTGGCATTCCCTAGGCTTCTAGGATGCCATCACGGGTGGGGGCCTTGCCCCCCCTCACCCGAGAACGGTGATCACCCCCACGTGGGCGGGGGTGATTGTCGGTGAATTCCCGCGGCCCACCGTCCCTTCTTTCTTGACCCGGCCCCCTTGCTCCCTGACATCATTTCTGTTGCTCGACATGCCCCGTCCTGGGTGCGGACGGCGGACGCACTGGCTTGTGGGATTTAAGCGGGGGCGTGTTGCCTTCCACGTGCGGGCTGACCTCGTGTCCAAGCCGCTGTGACATGAGAGGCTACGCTGGATGGGCTGGCGCCCCGTTTTGTGAGAAACCTGTGTATCGGTGGTGGGGCTTACCGCTTGAGCTTGTACCCCCCTCGCGCGCCAGTGGAGGCCTGAGAAAGCCAGTCGAACGGGGTTGGAAGGCTTTGTCTTGAGGGCCGATCCGTTCACGACGCGGGTTGATCGCATCCGGTGGGTGTAAGCCGACGATCGGTGAGTGAGGGCCTAGACGCTTGAGCTTGTAAGCCCCTCGCGCCCGTGAGGCCGAAGTACACGAACGGAGTGGGAGGCCCTTCCCGAGGAGCACTTTCAAGGGCGCGACCTGAGGCCTGCGCGGGGCGGGGAGTGCCCTTCGCATCGGGATTTTGCCGGTGGGATGCCGTTGCGCCCCTCGTCCCTTGTTTCTTGACATGGCCCCTTGCTCCTTGACATTGCCTTTCTGTTGCTTGACGACCCACCTCCCCCGTCCCGGGGCGGACGGCGGACGCACTGGCTGTGGGATTTGCGCGGAGGCGTGTTGCCTTCCACGTGCGGGCTGACCGTCGCCAGCGCGGTGACAGGAGAGGCGACGCGGGATGGGCTGGACGCCCCGGTTGTGAGAAGCCTGTGATCGGTGAGGGAGGGCCTAGACGCTTGAGCTTGTAAGCCCCTCGCGCCCGTGAGGCACTGCCACGAACGGGGTGAAAGGCTTGTCTTGAGGAGCCGATCCGTGCGACGACGGCGGGGTTGATCGCTCCGGTGGTGGAAGCCGACGATCGGTGAGTGAGGGCCTAGACGCTTGAACTTGTAAGCCCCTCGCGCCCGTGAGGCCGAAGTACACGAACGGAGTGGGAGGCCCTTCCCGAGGAGCACTTCCTAGGGCGCGACATGAGGCCTGCGCGGGGCGGGGAGTGCCCTTTGCATCGGGATTATGCCGGTGGGAATGCCGTTGTGCCGCGGGGTGGGGGGTCACCTCCCCTCCTCAAATCCAACCCGATTTCCTTCGAGATCCCCCCGAAAACCCCTTGTTCACACCACCTTCCTTCCCCTCCCGAAAACCCCTTGTCCCCCCCAGCTTACTTCGCCCTCTCGCCCCACTCCACTTGAAAGCACCCTGACAACCCTCCCCTCGTCCCGAGGCGGACGCGCTGGCTGTGGGATTTACGCGGAGGCGTGTTGCCTACCACGTGCGGGCTGACTGTCGCAAGCGAGGTGACAGGTGAGGCGATGCGGGATGGGCCGGAAGCCCCGGTAGTGGCAGCCGACGATCGGTGAGTGAGGGCCTAGACGCTTGAGCTTGTAAGCCCCTCGCGCCCGTGAGGCCGAAGTACACGAACGGGGTCGAAGTCTTGTCTCGAGGAGCCGATCCGTGTGACGACGGCGGGGTTGATCGCTCCGGTGGTGGAAGCCGATGGTCGGTGAGTGAGGGCCTAGACGCTTGAGCTTGTAAGCCCCTCGCGCCCGTGAGGCCGAAGTACACGAACGGAGTGGGAGGCCCTTCCCGATGAGCACTTCCGAGGGCGCGACATGAGGCCTGCGCGGGGCGGGGAATGCCCTTTGCGTCGGGATTTTGCCGGTGGTCGTGCCGAGGGGGTGACCTTTCCTCCTCAAAATCCAAGCCGATTTCCTTCGAGATCCGCCCGAAAACCCCGTGTTCACACCCACTTGAAAGCAGCCTGACAGCCCTCCACTCCAGAGCACCCTGACAACCCATCCCCCCATTTGCCGCCCCCTCCTTCCTCAAGTCCCTCGGTGCGAATATGTCGGTTGGCTACCGTTACCCTTCGCGTCCAGCGGTGCTCGTCGGGCTTCGCCTTGCTATTTCCGTTCGTCTATGTGCCATAGTCGAGCGGACGTGCGGGGTGCATCTCGGCGGGAACACGTGGGGGCGCGTGAGTT
>JAKOGI010004730.1:0-21425 GCA_029747015.1 Carnegiea gigantea | reverse complement strand
TTCATTACGCTGCTGCATGATTGGCTTATGTGCACTTGCTTTACCAGATGTGACAACTAAGGCGGATGCATCATCAGCAATTCTCACTTTAGGAGCTCTTCGTGGTTGCACCATCTCGCTTCTAGGATGTTTAAGCCCTTGAGAGAAGAGGTCGCCTCGCGAAGATTGCCACCAATTGGCATATGCAATGGTAACCAGTGTAGACTTCTTGTCAGGAGGAGCAGGAATTGTCACGCTGGACCTTGTTATATGTTCTGTAAGGTTGAACCAATAGCAAGCTACATCCTGTAAGGTGCCCTCTCTGTCATTCATCCGTGGCTCACTGAGTACATCTTGATAGAAGCCAAATTGTCGCCCAAACTTACAAGGGAAGTATGGTTCGATCACAATTGTTCTTCCTTGTCGCAAAGTTAAAAACCGAGAGCGGAGGCAAATCAAATATGCTTTCCAGCTTGAGGATAAATTTTGGGTGTCAATCAAGGTGATCGATGTATCCTTCATAAGAGCGTTAGAATACATGACGGATGGATCCTTGCATTTCAATAGTTCTCGAGCTTCTTGTACGTCAGGAGTACGATTCATCTTTTCGCCAGAGAACCTCACCATTTTAGGATGGCCATGCCGATGATGGGGATGATCAAAATAAGTTGGGAAGTAAGTCCCTAACCATCCGTAAACGTAGTGAATAGGGAAAATTACTTCCAACTTATTCAAGCTCCGAGCCGTGGAAATTCTATGTAATCCCCGATAAATGCTAGCAAAAGCAGGAATTGCGAGGTTTAGATATTCCCCGCGAGCTAGTTTGCTTGCAGCTACAAACACAGTTGGGCGAATAAGGCACACTGCTTCAGTTGGTAGCACAAATGAGCACAGCCAACAGGAAATTAGGGCACCAAGGTAAGTCTCTTCGATTAGAGCCTCAGGAATGTTGAGCGTCACAAAAGGGTCCTTCTCTCTCTTCGTTCGCCCTGTGCGAGGAGCAATCATACCAGATGGACATGATGTGTTTGTTGGAGCTCTAACTCGCTTTCTGTTGTCACGACTGGGAGGAGGAGTGTAAATCTGCCACCCTCGAAACCAGAAGCGTATTCATTCGGTAGCAGGAAGTTGAATAAGGCCATGAACATCTTGGCATAGTCTGTGGAATGCAGAAAAAAGGAATGTGCAAATCGCTGGAATATCATTTTCTCCACGTCCTGCAGAAAGGAGTTCTCTGGCGGGTGGAATGACTTCTTCGTAGTAAGCGCCGTCAGCTGGAAGTCCACCTATAGTCCGCAAATCCCATAAGGAGATTGACATATCGCCACTCTCTGTGCAAAAGGTGTTGGTAGTGTGGCACCACAGCTCACAAAATACTTTGAAGACGGTGAGACTCATGTCATAAGAAAACAGTGATGCATATAGTCCGTCATGAAGCCTCCATTCCTTAAGTTTGTCCTTGTTGCGACCGAGAACGTCTTCAAGCCATTCCCAATAGCACGGTATGAAGAAGTTGTCGGAGAAACAAGGTGAAAAATTGCCCCAGGATAGTGTTCCGTCCATGATACGATGCCTAAGTAAGGGTGTTGCTCCTTGGGAAGGGACTGAAGATGCAAATAATGGCGAGCTAAGCTTCAAAACTCTCAAAGTCAAGATGACTCCGTCTGATCTTTGTATGTCACGGGTAGATTCCACACTCCAGCATGAATCTGCAAGGTAGTTATGGAGTAAAGAACGTCTGGACGGTAGGGGTGTTGGCATATCTACACGGAGCGTCACGCCTTCTTCAATTGGGTCATCTTCTTTGTCTAGGATGGTAAGAGTTGGCTTCTTGAGATCGGATGACGAATCCAGAAAATGCACCATGGCTGGAAGAAGGAGATACAAGTCGACCCCAATTAGATTAAGTGAGGGAGTCGCCTGCGAAGAATCGAATCTACGGGGAGAAACGATTCCTCGTCTTAAAAGTCGACCTCACTTCGCGATCTAATCGGGGGAATCGTGGCTGGAAGGAAGAAATTAAAGTCGACCCAAATTAGATTAAGTGAGGGAGTCGTCTGCGAAGAATCGAATTTACGGGGAGAAACGATTCCTCGTCTTAGAAGTCGACCTCACTTCGCGATCTAATCAGGGGAGTCGTGGCCAGCAGAAAGGAACTTAAGTTGATTCAACAGCTTCCTGAAAAAAAAAAAAAAGAACATAAATTTAAGTTCTCTAACCAAAAAAAAAAATCAAAAAAAAAAAAAGGGGCGGCATTAGAATGTCGAACGTCCGCTGGCAGAAGCAAGGAAAGAAAAAAAAAAAAACCAAAAAAAAAAAAAAACAAAAGAACGCGAAATTACAATAAGGTGTTGTTGTCGCTGTATCACAATTGTAAATTACAATAAAGTGTTAGTCTCATTGGAACTAACACTTTTACGTAATTGGACACTAATTACAGTAATCTTGCGATGACAAAGGCTTTCTGGGTTTTCACTGCCTCTTTCTCTCTCTTCCTCTGTTCTGCCCGTTCTCTCAAGCCCCCATGGCCATGGCTGCCTCTCTCTCTTCTACCTTCCTTCCTATGCTCTCTCTCTCTCTCTCTCTCTCTCTCTCCTCTCTCTCCTCCTTTGAAGTAACGATCAATAATGGAGAGCAAAAACCAAAAAAAAAAAAAAGAGAGCAAACGAACAAAAAATATACAGAAGAAGAAAAGGGGTAAATAATCACAGCAGAAAAAAAAAAAAAAATAAGCACTTCTCTCCGATAATGAGTAAGAAGACACAAAAAAAAAGAAGCATGAAAAGTAGATTCTACTTTTCTCTCTACTCTTCCTTATCTCCCCTTCCCATCCACCATTGTTATGGCTCTGTTTTCCTCAAATCACAGCCAAAAAAAAAAAAAAAAAAAGCCAGCACGGGCGGGGCGGTAAACCTCTCAAAACAAAGCTCTTGGATGATTCTACAGTTTCTGGAGCAGTGACAGATGATGATCAAGGCTCGTGATGGGTTTATATAGTGATTGTTCATTGAAACTTCCTACTCCTACTGCAATTCGAATATCGATAAATTTTTATCTCCTTGAGTTTTAGATAAATTCTATCTAAAATTATTGATAGAATTTTATCAACTCAAGAATTATCACTTAAAAAAAAAAGGGGGGAGGGAAGCCATACGTGCCCCCACAAAAAAAAAGAAGAAAAAAAAAAAGAGACAAAAAAAAAAAGGGTCAAAAAAAAAAAAAATGGGAAGCCAGTGGCGGCCGTCTGTGAAAAGAAAGAAAGAAAGAAAAATTTCAATCGAAAAAAATACTGGGCAAGTAAAAAAAAATTGACCCCGTCAAACCTTTGATCATTTGCATCAATTAAGTATTCGAGACTCAGCCGCTTCAAAAAAAATTGATTGCGCGACCGACTTTCGAGGAGACATTTGTAGAAGGCCAAAAAAAAAAATCTATAACGAATTAAATGATGCCACGTGTAAAAAATGGACCAACCATAAAGTGCCACGTGTTACGTTGACTTTGGTTGGCCCGCTCGGTCAAAATTAGGTGCAGCCAATCAAAAGTCGCCACGCGTCATCGATGATGCAGGAATTAGTAATTATTTTCTTTATTTAAAAATAAGAAAATTATTACTGGGCCTAGGCCCAAAACCCGGCTCCAACCCTAACCGGCAGAGCCTATAAATAGAGGCCTTCTCCCTTCATTTGGGGGGCACTCGGCATTTGCAGAATTCAGAGCTCGGACAGCAAGGAGCATCCAGCTACCAAGCGAGAAGGATCAAGACTTGCAGAGCTTCAGAAATCACAACCAGTCACTGGCAGATCAGAATCAAGAAACATCTTCAGAGTTCTTCAGCTTATTTGCATCAACCGAGATCAAGCATCAAGCCCTCGGAGTACTCAAGTCATTAGGAGATCGAATCAGAGGATCAATTTTATTGTATCAAATTCAGAGATTGTACCCATATATAAAATCAATACAAAAATTCAATTTGTTGCAGAATTTCTTGTCTAATTTATTTTAGCCTCGAAATTTGCGTTTACAATGTGTATCATAATTAGTTAACAATAACACCTAAATAAGTTTCTCTCTAAACTTATCTGAATAATTAATTGTGAAGCGTCAATTTATATCAATAGTAGTAACTTTATATATGTGGTTAGAAATTGATAGCGCAATTAAGGCTGTGATTGATAGAGAGTGACCAAGAAACGCAAGCATGACAAAGATGGATCCTCTTTTTTTTTTCTTTTTTTTTTTGTTTACAGCTTATATATGTGGGTATATATACCATAAGGCATACAAGCCTTGATCTCACCATTAAACCCTAGATCCATGGAAATAATGGAAGGGCTCCACCTATTTTCCTCTCCTTTAGCTTCAAGTCATAAAAAGGGTGACCAATTTAGAGGGTTGAAGGTTGAAGTGAATAGCCATAACAACCCAAAAATGACACAAAAGTGTCACAACTATGCTTTCCTGACCAAGGTGGTAGACGAAGTGCTCCAAAACCTCACCCTAGTTTTTAGTGTGGAAGAAACCTTGTTGAAGTCATCAACTTCCTTCTTTCCTTACTTCATGTTGGTGGCTTTTGAAGGGGGAATGCTAGGGCTTTTAAGAGCCCTAACTTTGCTCCTTTTGTACCCACTAATTTGCATGGTGGGGGAAGAAATAGGGCTAAAAATCATGGTTTTCATTTGCTTTTTTGGCATCAAAAAGGACACTTTTAGAATTGGGACAAGTGTTTTGCCCAAATTCTTCTTGGAAGATGTTGGGTATGAAGGGTTTTTAGTGGTTAAGAGGTTTGGGAGGAAAGTGGGAGTCACCAATTTGCCTACAGTTATGGTTGAAGGCTTCCTTAAGCATTACTTGGGAGTTGAAGACATTGTTGGGAGAGAAATTAGGGTTTTTGGTGGGTTTTATTTGGGTGTCATGGAAGATGAATATAAACTTATTGGAGGAAAAGATCACACCCTTAAGGAGATGTTTTCAGGTGTTTACTCTCAACCTGTTGGGATTGCTGGCACTCTCAAGTCTTTCCAAACTTATCCCTTTACTTATTGCAAGGTAATTCACGTACACATCCAATTATCACTCTTGGTTTTTTAGTTTTCTTACTTTGGGTAACTAGGAATGCAACCACTCTTGAATTAAAACATTTAATGCACAATTCTAAGCATCTATATTATTATCAATTCATGTTATGTATTTGTTCTAGATCTATAATCTTAATCGAAAATTCAAACTGATAGTTAAAAGTTTGAGATAGAAATTATAATACAATTTGCAAATTAAATGAATCTCATGACCAAGGTATTAATTATTGAATGTATACTGTCTAAATATTGGTACTGTGTAATTCATTTTTTCATATGTTTATTTTACTTCTTTGAATCAAATACATTTCACAAACATTTTAAGCTCAAAATAATCTATTTTATTATTTTATTTGTCCTATAATGAGAATGTAAAGAACCCATATAATATGGTTTTTAAACAATTAAAATAGAGAAAAATTTAGATAAAAATTTCTTGAATTACTGAAGATTGATAAAGAATTATGTATTGAATGCTAGCAGCTAGAGTTTGAGGCAGTGTCATGCTGGAACGACAGAAGGAAATATTTAATGTTTGGCAGCAGCATGTCATGATTTTTATTTCAACTTGACGTTTATTTGTTTTTATTTATATATTTTATATACAGTGGCTACATCATGTTCGCGCGTCTGTTTTCACATTAATTAGTGCACCAGCTTTGATTAAGAAAAATAATTAGTGTAATAGCTAACTCAAGCACTTAATTTTGCTAACCTTTTTCATTTAAAATTTCTTTTTTTTAATCAAAAAAATTTATCATTTCTTATTCAATCAACTATCAGCTATAGCTAGTATCAAAGATAACACCAAAAGAACATTCCTCCCTTCAAAAGGGAAAAATAAATTGTTTTCATCTTTATACAATATATTTTAAAATCAAATTTAAGAAATTATATCCCATATACAAATTGTGTTATATACAATAATAAATTGAACACCAATGTAACGCAGTTTCTTTAAATCTTCTGTATCATAGAGAAATTAAGGGCATACTTGGTGGTTGTTTGTTTGTTTTTTTTTTAAATCTTGGATTCTCTATTTTACTAAGTCGAGCTACTATTAGTCTAATGAAAAGTAAAGTTGTCCTTTGTATTTGCATGCCCTAACTATGTATTTTTATGGATTATCCAATGATTGAAAAAATAACAAAAACAACCAATATATTTGTTGTCTACTATGGTCTGTTCTTTTCGTTGGTCATTTTCAATTTACCTACTTCAACCAATTTCAATCCAGTTCATTGAAAAAATACCAATTTCAATCGACATCGACTTATATTTCAACCCACCTCTCTCAGAATTTTATTCTTATTATTTTAACCAAATTCAACCCATCGTATAAAAAAATTAATTTTAATCTATTTCAACCTATTTCAACAAAAAAATACTAATTTTAATTTACTTTAATCTATCTTAATTAACTTTGTCTTTTTTACTAACTTTAATTTACCATCGAAAAGAAAATGCTATTGTAACAGTGCATAACTGTGAACATGGATTTGTTTGTGTTCAGAAGGCAATTGAAAGTTATTGCTGCCGAACACTTAGAGATTAGCTAGCCACACACGTGTTTGTTTTGTTTTCAACTCAACCACCTCATTTATATGTCTTTGACTAGCAGCAATTAATTAATTCAACGTTTTTGTTTGGTGGTACTTAGGAATCTGAACAATACTGTGGTTCTGAAATTTTTCCTGACACAACTATATAGCTGTCTTTATTTGAGATTATCTTTTCTTAATTACGTTGATTATGTCATCTTAGATTTGCACATACAGCATGCACTGTATTTAATTTTGTTAGTTTATATTGAGATGATTATATACATTCGTAATAAAATGGATATGTAACTTAAAATTCCATTCTGCAGATGAGACGCTTATTTAGACATATTCTATATTTTATTTTGATATCATTGTGTAGCATAACATAGTTTTTGCCAGTTAACTAACTATGACTTAAATGATTTTGTGTCTACTGTAGGATATATACTTGGTAAGCGAGGCTGATAAGAAGAAATGGCATGATCTCCCAAGGGCTGAGTATCCAACACCGTTGATCTTCCATGATGGAAGACTAGCATTCAAGCCCACCCCACTAGCCACCTTGGTCATGTTCATATGGTTGCCATTTGGGATCCTCCTTTCCATCGTTAGGATCTTAATTGGAATTCTCTGTCCCTACAACGTATCTACACCAGTATTGGCCTTCATAGGCATAAGCTATTGCTCGTCAAATCACCCTTCTTCGAGCAATAAGCAGGATCGATCCAATGAAAACTCGAAGGGCTTTGTCTTCGTATGCAACCACAGGACTGTGATCGATCCACTCTACATCACATACATTTGCAGAATGCACCTGAGTGCGCTTACTTACAGTATAAGCAGAGTGACCGAGTTTTTGGCTCCTATCAAGACCATAACCCTAACGAGGGACAGGCAAAAAGACGCCGAAATCATGCAAAAGGTGCTAAGCAAAGGGAACATAGTGGTGTGCCCTGAAGGGACTACTTGCAGGGAGCCTTACCTCCTAAGGTTTAGCCCCTTGTTTGCAGAGATAAGCGAAAAAATTATTCCGGTTGCTCTTCATGCCACAGTTAGCATGTTCTATGGAACAACGGCGAGCGGAATCAAGGCATTGGATCCTTTCTTCTTAATGATGAACCCATGGCCCTACTATCATGTGAAGTTTCTTGATAAGTTGCCTAAGGCTTGGACATGCAAGGGTGGTGGGGTGTCCAAATTTGACGTTGCAAATCACGTCCAAGCCGAGATTGGTGGTGCATTAGGGTATAAATGCACAAATTTGACAAGAAAGGACAAGTACTTGATGTTGGCCGGTAATATTGGCATCGTTAGCAAGTCAAATAAGTAGTATGGTATGTTTTAAATAAGTTATTTGTAACTGCGTGCATAACTTTGTATTATTTGTGGGTGTTAACTAGTTAAGTTGGTTAAATTTTTATATATTGATATTAAAAATGTAAATTTAAGTATCGCTTATATAAGCCATGTACATCTTTCGGAGGCAGAGAAATGTCAATGGGGTTGTATGTGTCAATGGGATTGTATCGTTTATATCAAAGAATTGAAAGTACCCAACTACTTTTCAAGTTTTATTTACTTCTCTGTGTGTGTATGTTGGAGGTATTGAATAATAATGCTACCCCGAATTGAAAGTACCCAACTACTTTTCAAGTTTTATTTACTTCTCTGTATGTATATGTTGGAGGTATTGAATAATAATGCTACCCATTTTGAACTGGACTTGGATGTTCATGCCTCCATACTATTAGCATATTTATTGTCTACGTACCAAGGGACGTAGAGCTTGAATGTATTTTTATCAATATAGTGCAATAATTTCACAATGGTGTATAATTACGTATATTTAAAATGTAAGAATTTTTAAATGTACACAATTACATTTGTTGCATATAAACTTACATCATCAACTAAAAATAAGGCCTTCAAGATCAGTCTTAGTATATAAATAGTAAATATGCCCATAGTATGGTGTATAGACATTCAGATTCAAAGTTTGTAACATTATCATCAAATATTTCAAAGTACAGTACATTATTATCTAATATTTCTTATATTAATTCAAGTGCCAAGGCTTGTGTTGCTCTGTCCCCCTACATATTTACACATATATGTATATATGTGTATATATATACATATAACCATCACAACATTTGTTTTTAGAATTAGCAAGCTTGTATAAATACCAATAAAGACATTGCATGCTCTTGAGAGTGCTATACTACTGTATTATAAATCCAATTATTTAGAAACATTTAATTTGAAATTTTAAGTGGTTGGCATAATTAATTATTATTCTTTAACATGACATGCCGAATAATAAATTCCATAAGTGGCTTGAAAATAATTTGGCACCGTTGTAGACGTGTGTTGATATTTATTATGAATCTGTTGTTGCAAGCTACATATGTAGTAAAGTTTGATTGACGAGACAATCCAACAAGCACATTTAATGGCACATAGAAGGCAAAACTACAAGAGTACACTTCCCAGTTGAGAGTTAGGTTACTACTTGAACTGGAACTATTTGCCGTCCCTGTTATGACCTTTGTCTACAAGAAATCAATAACTGGAAATTGCTCCAGAGCCTTCTAAAGTGAAAAGTTACACAACTATCTTTTAGGTCTATAATAATTGGAGTAAGTCTATGTTATATTTTTAGGAATATAAATTTTTACGAGTTACGTCAATGGCATATATTAAAATTATCTACATGATAAATACACGTTGGTAAAATATATATATATGGTAAGTAGGAGTAAATACTCCTATGTATATGATATAGATTGCCGAGTATGATCAAATTCAAAGCCTTTCTTAAATGTTCCTCATGAATTTATCTCTACATATTTGTCCCAAATTTCTTTGCCAATTTTAAGCATAGTTATATTGTTTTCTTTTTGAAAGATCATTACTTGACATCCAAGTCTCAAGTTGTGTCATTAAAGATATTCTATTTTACAGAAATTATATTGTTTCCATATTCTTGGTTGAAAATCTTGAACTTTTTGGAAAGATGGTGCTCGGAGACCAAGACGCATATTTATGGGTATGATTACTCCTTGGTATCACGGGCTTCTCTATAAACACTAGATTATTCAACCTAGTTTGGTGCGAGCATTTAGAGCCCTTTGTCAGCGTTTGTTGTGGTCTTTAGGCCCCTTCTAGACATTCATGGAGTTGCTAGTTTTGTATCCAATTTTGATTGTCTATTCCATTGTCGGTGGGAGGAGAGTTGGGTGAGTTTGAGAGTTTTTGTATGTGAGTTGCTATCTCTCTTTGGTTGATCTCTTGGGTTGAGATCATTCTTGTACTCTCTCTCAATTAACATATTGGTTTTGCTCATCATTGCCCGTGGGTTTTTCTGTTTGAGTTTTCCATGTCAAAATATTGTTGTCTCCTATTTAGTTTTAATGTACTTTTAGTTGTTGTCAATTATTTGTCATCCAATTCGCTTCCCCTAATTAATTGCTCAAATGTCTCCCTAACAAGTGGTATCAGAGCAATTTTTACTTAACAATATATTTGTGACAAATTTTTCAAGTTGAGAAAGTTACTTTGATCGATAAGTACTCCCTCTCTCAAAACAGATATTGATATATTCGAATGATAATCTGTTCATAGTGATATGGTGTAGCTGCAATTCTTTTTTTCTTTTGTTTGAATTTAAATGAATCTGCACTTTCAGAAATGAGGAATTCTGCAATTAAGAATCTCATTAGCTAATATCTCCAACAGAGTGTGAGTAATCGTAATCTAAATACTATAAATTATTGATATGGTTTTTTCAAGACATATATATGTATTATATAAGATGTAGCCCGGCATACTCTGTAAGTTTGTTAACACTGTTGGGTTTTATGGCCCAAAATCTCGAGTATCGGCACGGGGAGCCCATGCTGCACAGACACGGGCGTGCCAAGACGAAGAGCCGAAGACGGAGCAAACAGCAAAGTGGCACGGGGGGGCCGTGCCACATGGCACGGTCGTGCCCCGTGTTGTTACGCCGCCTCTTTCGGAAGGCGGTTAGGGTTCTGTTCCAGGGGGGATTCCACCTGGCGACTAGGGTTGCATGCTAAGGGGGAAAACCCTACTGTTTAGACCCTATATAAACAGGGTCAAGCCTAGGATCTAAATAACTTTAGTACTCATAAACACATTGAGAGGTAAAAGTAATTTGCGAGAGATTATAATAGAGAGAGATTGTAAGTCTGCTCTTAGATCGAATCACTGAGGTGATTGTGATCGTGGTGTACTTTCCTGCTCATAGTGGATTGTTTTGGTGCTGTCGCCGTCCGTGGTTTTTCCCACATTGGATTTTCCACGTTAAATTCCTGTGTTCTTGTTCTCTTCCTATTATTCTGTTGTTTTGTTGATTGAATTTCTGATTTTTTATTGCATCCTATCGCTTTCGCTATACTGTTACTGTGCTATTCATCCTAACAAGTGGTATCAGAGCCTGGTTATAGGATGTCTTCAATCATGAAGGTAGACATTCAGAAGTTCGACGGAGAGATTAGTTTTAATCTCTGGAAGGTGCAGATGAGAGCGGTTCTCATCTAGCACGGGTTGTGGAAGGTCCTGAAGGGACCTCATGTCAAACCCGAAAAGACAACAGATGAGCAATGGGCTGAAGAACAGAAGAAGCGGCGTGGGTCGCTGACGGAAGACGAATGGGAGGAACTGGAGCTGAAAGCAGTTTCAGCCATACAAGTGTGCCTGGCACCTCACGTTCTGCGAGAGGTACTTGATAAGGTAACTGCTATAGACCTTTGGACTCGGCTAGAAGAGTTGTATATGACGAAAAGTCTAGCAAATAAGATCAGGCTGACAGAAAGGTTATATACCTGTCGTATGGCTGAAGGTACGCCCGTCCCAAAACATCTGAATGAGTTTAATTCAATTCTAGTGGATCTAGAAAACTTGGACGTTAAAATTGATGATGAGGATAAAGCTATCCTACTTGTTGTCTCACTACACCCTTCCTACAAACACTTTAAAGAAATTATGCTGTATAGTAATTCAGATACTATATCATTTGAGGATGTCAAGGCTAATCTACTGTCTAAAGAAAAGTTTGACCATGATATTCATGCTGATTCGAGCGAGGGATTGGCGGTCAGGGGTAGGACAACAGAGAAAAGGGGGAATGGTAACAGGAAAAAGAGCCGTTCAAAATTAGGGAATCCTCATGCTAATAAAACCTGTCACTTCTGCAACAAATTGGGTCATATCAAGGCTAATTGCTGGAAATTAAAGAAAAAGAATGAGGAGAAGGAGAAAACTGCTACAGCTGATTCTGTAGTAGAGTCTGAGTCTGATGGGGATGTATTGCTTGCTACTTCGTTAGCTACCACTTCTGGGAGAGGAGTGGATGATAATTGGGTTTTAGATTCTGGTTGCACGTTCCACATGTGTCCTCGTAGGGACTGGTTTGTAACTTATGAACCTGTGGAGTCTGGGGTTGTACTTATGGACAACGATGCTGAATGCAAGGTTGCAGGGATAGGTACGGTTCAGATTAAAACCCATGATGGCACTATTAGAACTTTGTCTAAAGTGCGTCACATTCCTGATATGACTCGTTGTTTGATCTCTTTGGATACTCTTCAAACTAATGGTTACAGGATCGTTATGGAGAATGGTGTCCTAAAGGTAACTAAGGGAGCCATGGTGATGATGAAGGGACTGAGGCAGGGGAGTCTCTACATTCTGCAAGGAGCTACAGTTACAGGCGTAGCTGCAGTGGGTACAGCAGATGATACGAGGTTATGGCACATGAGGTTGGGCCATATGAGTGAGAAAGGGATGACCATTCTAGGGAAGAAAGGTTATCTTGGTAACGCCAGTACGGGTAAGTTAGATTTCTGTGATCATTGTGTTTTTGGGAAACAGAAAAAGGTGGGTTTCTCTAAAGCAACACACCGTACTCAGGGGACCCTAGATTATATCCATTCTGACCTGTGGGATCCCTCAAAGGAACCTTCTTTTGGGGGTAAGCGTTACATGTTGACATTTGTTGATGATTTCTCACGTAAGGTTTGGGTTTACTTCTTAAGACATAAAAATAAGACCTTTTCTATGTTTAAGAAGTTTAAAGCACTGGTTGAGAACCAGACTGGGAGAAAGATCAAGAAACTCAGGACTGACAATGACTTAGAGTTTGTTGAATCAGAGTTTGAGGAGTTCTGCACAGTAAACGGCATAGCCAGGCACAAGACTTTGGTTGGGAAACCATAGCAGAATAGGGTTGCAGAACGAATCAACAGAACACTCTTGGAGAAAGCACGGTGTATGCTTTCAAATGCTGGGCTTTGGGATCGCAAAGCATTCTGGACTGAGGCCATCTCTACAGCTTGCTACTTGGTGAATCGATCACCACATTCCTCCATTGACTTTCAGATTCCAGAAGAAGTATGGTCAGGTAATCCTGTTGACTATTCTAATCTTAGGATATTTGGATGTCCTGTATATGCCCATGTGAATGATGGGAAATTAGCCCCCAGGGCTATCAAATGCATGTTTATGGGATATGCTACTGAATCCAAGGGGTATCGCATGTGGTGCCCTGAGTCTAAGAAAGTAATACAAAGTAGAGATGTTACTTTCAATGAGACTGTTATGTTGCCTTCTGGAAAGGATTCTGTTGTTCCTTCTACTGATACAGGTAATCAGGAAGATACCGCTATGGAGGTGGAGGTGGAGACTGTTGCAGCTCAAGGTGGAGCTGCTGAGGAGCCCAATAGGGAAGCCCAGGTTACTGAGCCTGGGACTATCAGTTCTGATCAACCTCAGGTGGAGGTTGAGCATTCTATAGCTCGTGATCATCCTCGAAGGGAGATCAGGAGACCTGCCCGGTACAATGATGATGAGGGACTGATAGCATACGCACTTTCAGTTGCAGAGGAAGTGCCTGAAGGTGTTGAACCTTCAAACTACACTGAAGCAATCACTTGTCCGAGTTCACCTAATTGGATGCTGGCTATGCAAGAAGAGATGGAAAGTCTGCAGAAGAACAGGACCTGGGAACTGTGTGACCTGCCTAAAGGCCGAAGAGCCTTAACTGCCAAGTGGATTTACAAGAAGAAAGAGGGAATCCCTGGGGTTGAGGATGCAAGATGGAAGGCACGGTTGGTTGTTCGTGGATGCAACCAACGGGAAGGTATTGATTACAATGAGGTTTTCTCCCCTGTTGTGAGACATACCTCCATTCGATTACTTCTTTCTTTTGTTACACTATTTGACTTGGAGTTGGAGCAGTTAGATGTAAAAATAGCCTTCCTGCATGGAGAGCTAGAAGAGGAGATTTACATGAGGCAGCCTGAAGGGTTCACTGTTCCTGGAAAGGAACATCTGGTGTGTAAATTGAAGAAGTCCTTGTATGGACTCAAACAAGCTCCTAGGCAGTGGTATAAACGTTTTGATACGTTTATGATTGATAAAGGGTATATACGCAATAGATATGATAATTGTGTGTACTTCAGACAGTATGGTGATGGGACTTTTATATATCTATTACTGTATGTTGATGATATGCTAATTGCCTCTAAAGATAAAAGTTTAATTAGCATGCTGAAATCTCAACTCAGTAAAGAGTTTGAGATGAAAGACTTGGGTGCAGCAAAGAAAATACTGGGCATGGAAATCCACAAGGATCGGAAGGGAGGTAAACTATACTTATCTCAAGAAAGGTACGTTGAGAAAGTACTGAGTAGATTCAACATGGGGGACTGCAAGGCAGTATCTACTCCACTTGCTGCACACTTTAGACTGTTTGCGGAATGCTGTCCGCAAACAGAGGAAGACATCAGTAGAATGTCTAAGGTACCTTATTCTAGTGCTGTAGGGAGCTTAATGTATGCTATGGTTTACACTAGACCTGACTTATCACATGCTGTAAGTGTGATAAGTAGATATATGCACAATCCTGGGAAGGATCATTGGGAGGCTGTGAAATGGATCCTTCGATATCTGAAGGGTAGTGTAGGGAAGGGGTTGGTGTTTGATAGAAACAAAGCTGTTACGTCTGATGTAACAGGCTTTGTTGACTCTGATTATACTGGGGACTTGGATAGGAGGAGGTCCATATCTGGGTACATCTTTACCATGTGTGGGGGTGCTATCTCCTGGAGAGCATCACTGCAATCTATTGCAGCCTTATCTACTACAGAGGCTGAATATATTGCTGCTACTGAAGGGGTGAAGGAAGTTACCTGGCTGAGGGGACTGATAATTGAACTTGGAGTACCACAATCTACCACTGTGGTATATTATGACAGTTAGAGTGCCATACATCTGACCAAAAATGATGCCTATCACTCGAAGACCAAGCATATCAGCGTAAAGTACCACTACGTGCAAGACACGGTTGCTGCAGGAGAGATAGTGGTGAAAAAGGTGCACACTTCAAAAAATCCTGCTGACATGTTGACCAAACCTCTACCTATAGCTAAGTTCGAGCATTGCTTGGACTTAGTAAGCGTACACAGCCACTGAGGGCCCTGCGGGGCATAGCCCCATAGGGGGCATCACCCTTTGGGGTGAGACGACGGTGACGGAAAGTTAAAAATTGGAGATTTTGGTCCAAGGTGGAAATTGTTGGGTTTTATGGCCCAAAATCTCAAGTATCGGCACGGGGAGCCCATGCTGCACAGACACGGGCATGCCAAGACGAAGAGCCGAAGATGGAGCAAACAGCAAAGTGGCACGGTCGTGCCGTGCCACGTGGCACGGTCGTGCCATGTGGCACAGGGGGTCGTGCCCCGTGTTGTTACGCCGCCTCTTTCGGAAGGCGGTTAGGGTTCTGTTCGAGGGGGGATTCCATCTGGCGGTTAGGGTTGCATGCTAAGGGGGAAAACCCTACTGTTTAGACCCTATATAAAGAGGGTCAAGCCTAGGATCTAAATAACTTTAGTACTCATAAACACATTGAGAGGTAAAAGTAGTTTGCGAGAGATTACAATAAAGAGAGATTGTAAGTCTGCTCTTAGATTGAATCACTAAGGTCATTGTGATCGTAGTGTACTTTCCTAGTCATAGTGGATTGTTTTGGTGCTGTCGCCGTCCGTGGTTTTTCCCACATTGGGTTTTCCATGTTAAATTCCTGTGTTCTTGTTCTCTTCCTATTATTCTGTTGTTTTGTTGATTGAATTTCTGATTTTCTATTGCATCCTATCGCTTCCGCTATACTGTTACTCTGCTATTCATCCTAACAAACACTTCATTACTTCTATGGCTAGAAAAGTTTGGCATTAGTGACGAGCAAAGTCGCGTGCTCTGCGAAATTTTTTAACATCCGGTACTACTATGTGATTTGGCAAACATAATAAGGTACCCACTGCAAAAGCCTTCGGCGTTATAGAGGTGACTTGAGAGCACTTTATGAACTATTGATACCAAACAAACAACAACAAATTACCCGCGTGGCAGCAGTACAAAGTAAATTCTGGATTTTTGGTAAATACTCCCTCTATCAAAGTAGATGTGGAAGTTTCAAATGTTATCTAACTTTGGCTTTGTTCTCTTCAAGTTATTTACTTTACAGCAAGTTCAGTTTAGAGAAAACAACTTCACTATAATTCAGCCCAACAAAATTTAGTTGAGAAAAATGAAACCTTAAAGTAATATGATATTGGCTTCTTTTTTATTTAACGGAAGGAGAATATCAACACGCCCGTCTAGTGGGAGAATAAGGGGGGTTTGGTGGTGAAATGAACAGGTGAAGGAGAAAGTTAAAGTGAGAAAATAGGCATACAATGCTTTAGTAAGGAGTGGCATAGGTGAAAAAAAAATAGGTTAATAAAGTGGGGTGCAAGACTGCAAACAGGGAAGCAAAGAAAGCAATAGCGGTAGCAAAGAACAGCACTTATGAAAGGTTATATTAGAAATTAGTGTCTAAGAAAGGAGAAAAAGAAGCCCTTAAGCTAGCAAGCGGTTGGGAAAGAACAACGAGAGATTTGCGTAATGTAAGGTATATTAAAAATGACAACGGTACATGAAGTCCTAATCAAAGATGCCAAGATACATGAAAGATAGCAAAGCTATTTCTATGAGCTCTTTAATGGGGAGAGGTTTGACATTTCCCAACATAGTGAGCAAAGGTGTCATGAGAAGCAATACAACTCTAGGTCCTGCCATCGTGTCACCAAAGAGAGATTAAAGAGGCATTAAAGAAGATAAAGGCTGGAAAGACATGCAGTTGGTCTAGATAGCATTTCTATGGAAATTTGGAAGTGTTTGGGTGAAAATGGCCTTGAATGGCCAATGGATCTATTTAATGTTGTATTTAGAACCGCTAAGATGCCGAGATTCAGTACAGTTATTCTATTATATAAGAACAAGTGTGATATTCAAAATTGGAATAACTAAAGAGGTATAAAATCACTTAGTCGCATAATGAAGTTGTGAGAAATGGTGATTGAGGGAAGGTTGAGGGGAAATATAAAGATTTCAGAGAATCAATTTGGTCTTTTGCCACATAGGTTGATTGTGAACGCTATTTTCCTCGTATGAAGGCTTGTGGAGTTCTACAATGATAGAAAAAAGGATCTCCACGTGATTTTCATTGACTTAGGGAAAGCATATGATAGAGTACACAGGGAAGTATTATGGAGGTGCTTGGAGAAGAAAAAAAGTATTGGATGTTTATACTAAAGTCATTAAAGATGTGTACGATGGAGTAAGGACCAGGGTTAGGACCTTTTGGGGGTGGGGAGGGGCATAGACAACTTTCCTATAGATATTGGGCTTCATCAAGGCTCAACGTAGAGCCCTTGTCTTTTTACTATACTTATTGAATAAAAGCCCCACTAAAGGAATTCAAGGCGAGATATCATGGTGTATAATATTTGCTGACAACATAGTTTAGATATCTAGGATCGATCATGTAGAAAAGAGGATATTAATGAGGAAGTTAACCAACGAATAAAGGTAGCATGATAAAAATGGGAGAATACTTCGGTGATGTTGTGTGATAAGAATATCTCACTGGGAGTGAAGGGGAGATACCCTTAGGTAGATCACCACTTGCCCTTTCCTTAGATGCCGAGGGCATAGGAATTGCTTATGTGTGGTTCTGGCTATTAGTTATCATGCATTTCATGTACTTGTGTATGCTAGTGTTATCATGCATGCATTAGGTATTATGTAAATTAGTGTTATTTGTGGTACCGTGATTCTCTCTATTATTTATTTATGCTTGTCAATTTTTGCTATTTTTGTTCCATTTTTGCGTCAAATGATTTTCAACTCTAAACTGTTTTCTCAATTTTTTTTGTATCTATTGGAATTGATCTCTTTTTAGATAATGATACTTAGAAAGATAAAAAAAAGGACTGTTTACATATGAATCCTTATAGACTCGCACCAGTTGAGCTCACACTAAAAAAAATTTGTTGTTAAAATATCATACCCCACTCCCCCCCCCCCCCCCCCCCCCCCCCCCAAAAAAAAACCCCAAAAAAAAGAAAAAAGAGACAAAGAAGTATAACGTTACTAAACGACGTCGTATGCATCTTCACCTGAGAACTGAGGAATTCCCCAGTTCCGCTTACCAAAGCCGTACGCATGCTCAAATCCCTAGTTTCTCCCGATGAAAGTTTAATTTGATTCAGATTTGGGTGTGAAGGTTGGGGCTTTCGTCTAATTTGAGTAACATGATTTCGATATGGCGACAAATCTCCAGAAATTTCTCTCCTGCATCTCCCGCAGCTCTTCCTTCCACAACTAGATTCTTTTCTAGTTCGTCCCCTTACTTAGGTATGTAAAATTTGTAAAATAACTCCAAATTTTCTCCACTTGTCTGCCTCTAGTTTGTTAATTTCTAGTTTTATCTATGGCTGTTTTGTTTGCTAGAGGCCAGGGAAAAACCCAGTTTTTTTTGGGGGGGGGGGTTATGGGTTTAGGGTTTATGGTTGGACTTGTTCGTTGCGTTCAAACCAATTCTGCATCTTTCTAGTTTTCGTTTCGTTAATTTTGTTAATGAGCCTGGAGGATGTCAGCTGGGGGTTGGACAAAATTTGGAATTTCTCTCATTCTCCTTTCTTCTGAGTTGCTTTAGGACAACCAAGTTAGGGGGTTTTTTGTGCCTTTTTTTTCTTCTTGGGATATGTTGTTACAGTTCCTTTGATTACATGCTTGAATAAATAAAAACCCAGAAATGATTACTGCCTTTTCTTTGCTGAGGGCTATAGGGTTTTAGGGTGAAAGTGTACCTCTTTTATATATGAGACTAATTTTCTTAATTATTGGGCAAAATCTATGTTGGGGTCAGTTGAATCCTTAGAACTTTCCCCTGTTCTCTATCGACTGTTGGGCAATCAAAATCAGGAGGGCCTGATTGGGTTTACAATGACACCTCTCTTTCTGGTTCTAATTGGTGGTTTGGTATGATAGTGAAGGTGGGGATACCTGAATTTTTGCGTGGGATTGGAGAAGGAGTGGAAGCTCATGTGGAGAAGCTTGAGTCTGAGTTTGGGGACCTTCAAAAGTTGCTTGTCACTCGCACTCTCAGACTCAAGAAACTCGAGATCCCTTGTAAACATGTAAGTGCTACTTCTTTAGCTGTACTCGTTCATCACTTCATCATCCTAAATTTGTCTTGCTGGGTCTCCGGATTGTAGTGGGACTATGAATGTGTTCCTTGCTTGGTAGAAACCCATAGTGAATAAGAATTGTATCATACTTCACTGTTGTATTAATCCTCAATTTTTTGTTGGTCGCTTCTCTCACTGTAATCCTGATTCAGTGACAGTGGACAATGGAACTACCCGAAATTTGTTTTGAGACCCACTTTAGCATGCTTCAGTGGCAAAGGCCATGTGCATATTGACAATGACTTAGGTATCCTGTTGTTTTCGATGGTTCTAGCTTTTAGCTGTTTGAAGTCCCCTTTGCAATTTTCATTCTTAAAATTTTGGCTATGATGTAGATGCTAATCATAATTTGCCATAGAAATGTGCTAATTATCACGTATTTCTGCTGCCCTCAATGTTTCTTTCAAATAGCATCATAATTATGTTACCAATTCACATCAATAGAGGGGTCCTGTTAGGATTTGAGGCCATTTACCCCCCCGGTATGGAAAAAATTGTATCACATTTTCATATGAAGATAATCTGAAAGGAATGGGTGCCGATCATGCATCCTACAACGAAGGTAATTGCAGGCGAAAAATAGGCTATCGACAAAATCTATTACATAAACTAAAAATGAACAAATATGCTCCTTCCCAAAGTATAAAGTCTTTACTTTTGAGCCATTTTTCGTCAATTATACCCTCCCTGTGGTTGGAGAGGGGATGGGAAAAAATACTCCCAAGTCCCATGAGTGTTTAAAGGAGCTGATAAAAATATTAAACTGGAAACAGAAGATGATGCCAATGTCTACAAGATCTATGAAATGGAAAAGGAAGAGATAGATCTTTGAATCGTAGATTAGTAGTTTGTATGTTTCCCTTGTTTTTATGGTTGGCTAAAAATCAGTTTCAGATTGGAAGTATTTGTATTTTTGGCGTGGGTGTTTGCTTTAATCTGTGACTGGAGCTGACTTCATTGCCTTCTGATGCAAGAGATATACAGTGGTTTGCCATAACTCTTGTTACCTTTGTACCTCAGATCTTTCAACTAGATTTATGTTGCTTCTTTTACCATCACTATCATTTAGTGACAATATTCTCAAATGTTTGGGTCAAACAGATGTTGATTTTCACTTATTCTAATGTGAACAGCCACTTGGGTAGAAGGAATTGGTGCGATATGGAAAAATTAGTAGAAGAGGAAGGGTAGCTTCTCCACGTGGGTTATCTACCTGTGACCCCCTTCCCCCCTTTTCTCCTGTCTCTTCTTTCCATTGTAGAAAACCTAGCAATCTTTATAATATGACATAAGCGCTAATACTCATCCCTATGACAACAAGAAGAAAATCGGCATGCGATGACAACTAAAAAGGAAAACAGAAGTGCTAATTGCTGCTTGGAAATTATAGTTTAGTCTTGTGAGTGCATACTCCAGCCTATAAATTGTTCATACCCATGGCAACATAATTGTTCATGGATGATATATGCTATGCATGAACAATTTGTAGGTAGGTACTACCACGATTGTGATAGAGGCATTGTTCCCTCTTGGTGCTGGGGATCTGGGGGAGGTTCTGGCTATATGCAATCTTATCTTGGAGCCTTTGTTTTCCAGTGATCACTAAGTGGGTTTGTTCTATATGATTGGTTAAATGTCATTTATGCTTTCTCATTATAGTAAGAAGGTATATCATAACTAATCTTACCAATATACCAATGTAATTTAGACAACATTTTAAAGTTTCCTATAACTTCTTTTCTTTACCAGAGGAAGCTGATACTGAAGCATGCCCACAAATATAGAGTTGGGTTGTGGAGACCACGAGCGGATCGGGTGAAAGTTTAGCCTGTTCTTGGAGTTTTGGTCTTTGAAGGGAGCCAAAACACTAGCAGTTTGCTTTCCCTCTGTCTAATCAAGCAGTGATCTTTTGCTTTAGTCTCATCTTCAGTTCTTCACCCGGCTATGAAACTTCATGAGCAAAGGTTTCCCTGTTGTGGTTTCCATTTGGAAAGTTGGAAAAATATACGAAATGCAAGTTTATTTCACTCTTCAGTCGCTATGATCCCTTCTTTGTTGAAGTAATCACCTTGAACATGTATCACCAAAGGTGATTGCATTTTTGTTTCTCAAGAGTGCACTCGTTTTTGCAGAAGCAGTATTTTCTTATTTTTAGCAGGCACACAGTTACACTGTTAACTTATGTACTTAGTTGTTCTCATGGAGCTTTTCTTCCTCCCCCCCCCCCCCCC
>JAKOGI010004729.1:0-21448 GCA_029747015.1 Carnegiea gigantea | reverse complement strand
ATATATATATATATATATATATGTGTGTGTGTGTGTGTGTGTGTGTGTGTGTGTGTATATGTTTATATATATATACACACACATACATATGTGTGTATGTATATATACACACACACACACTGATGTTGTTGTCTTAGGCGATTAAGGTGCATGCCTCCGGTGCCAATAAGGAAGCCTGAGTTGAAGTCGCACATTTGAACTAATAGGCGTAAACCCTAATGCGTGATAACTGATGGAGCCACCCAATTTGGTGGCAAATCGTTGCTTCGAAATGATTCATTATGTACACATTAGATGGAAATTGGTATTTTGGGAAAAAGATGCGAATTTTTGAAAGACACATGCAATAAATATGGCTGAATTCAAAATTTTTCACTCTCATGTAGTATTTATTTATGGCTCAACAATGACGAAAGTGGTCTCGCTTCTGTCCCGAGTGAGTTCTCTCTTATTAGTAGACCTAAAAATTGAGGGTTAGGTCCGGCAGATGGTTGAGTCTTGAGGGTCGGCAGGCTGGGTTTTCTCAACCCTAATCCTACCTGACCCTCATGTGGGCTGATATACCCTCAACTCTAAATCTTACGCTACTGGTGCCCTCGGGTCAGACAGGACCCTCAAATCTCCCCCCCCCAAAAAGTGATTTTCTGCTATGTTTCATTTTTATCATAAAGCTCAATACCAAGAATCATACTAAACCAAATGCCAAGCGATAATAGAGTATTTCAATGAAAAGTATCGTAATTACAAAAATCTAATGTATGATGTTGCAAGAAAAACAGAGTTTCAATATTTATAAACCCCAAGTGCAACGTGTATCGTTGAGTACTTGGGGCGTCGTCCGCAGGGAATTGTGTTTCCAACTACCAGAGTTTACTAGAGCGTCTCAATCTAGGCGTGATCAACGGTGAAGGAGGGGAACTAAACTACGCTACAAATACAGAAACAAGTGACTTGGAATTGTGATTTTACCAATTAATGAACCAACTAATCAATACGAGTCCTAACCCACCCAAACTACGCTATGAACAAGAGATGGTCGGTTGCAACATCAAAGACCACCCAAGCCCTCTCTCAAGGGTCATGAGCTAGTCTAATTCGTGTAACCACCTACTTTCATGGGGTTAGTCGAATTAGACTACAAAACTAGCAACCTCGGACCAAGCTCGATTCGGATACTACTTTCGTGTCCCGAACTAGGCCATTCCCTCTCCCACACTAGCAAATTGACCTCACCTCTCAGCATAAGTCAATCGCCCAAAAATATGGGTGAAAATCCTCTCAGGCATTTCATCGAACACTTGGCGGACGTGAAGGAAAACTCTAAGTTCTAGGCATGGATTGGGTATGGTTAGGCCTAGTACAAGATCAATTAGCCATCAAGAGGCTAATCACAATTCAAGCCAACACAATCTACCAACAAATCATGAAAAACGCATGAAAACCTAAACTAACCAACAAGAACATAAACTTGAAGAACAAAACGGAATGAAATAAAACAAATCTAAACAACTAAACAACATATATTAACCATGAAATTTAAACACGTAAATTGACCAAAACCAATATAAGAATCAAAATCAACAAAACATAATTAACAAGAATATAAAAAACTAAAGAGATAAAAGAGAAGGAAACTTAGTCTTGAATTGATGAAGAACTTGAAATCCAAAGGTTGAATCCAATGTTACAATCTTCAATCCTAAACTAATCTCCCTTCTTAACTAAAATCTAACCTAAACTAATCCTATAAAATCGCCAGAGCAAAGACCCCCAACGACCGAACGAACCCCCCTCAACAAACTGCCCGAAAAAGGGGTTTTATCGCGAACCCAGGCCTGACGCACGGTCGTGCGGGGACGCACGGCCGACCGTGCGCCACCACGCACGGTCACACGCACGGCTGTGCGCCTGGCCGTGCTGGCCGTGCGTGGCTTCGGCCACCGGTGCACGGTCGTGCCTCCTTGCAGGATGGCCGTGCACTGCTGTTTTTCGCCTGTTTTCGCTGATTTTCATCGTTTTGTCCCATCTTCGTCCCTTTCTACGACGTTTGCTTGATTTGGAGTTATTTCCTACAAAACATAAATAAAACAAGGTAAAATCCTAAGAATTAAGTTATTATACGAGCTAAAAGTGGGTGAAAGAAGCACGTAAAATAGGTAAATTTACCGCTCAACACACCCCCACACCTATCTTTTGCTCGTCCTCGAGCAAAATAAAAGAAAAACTAAAGTAAACAACTAACTCACTTTCGTAGGAATCACGGTTGCATTTAGCGTATGCAACAAGCCCTTTAAACCCCTTGGTCACCCCAAGTGGACGAGTAAGGTCTCGTGAGGGTTTGCAGAAGATATACCCACAAAATCTCAAAAAGGGAAAACAAAGAAAAGAGGAAACAAAATCGAAAAATGAAAATGACAAAACAAAATATATACATCCGGGTGAACTGTACACGTTCGGATCAACCAAAACCCCCTAGTAACTCAAGTATCAGTCTGTACACAAGTATTATATGCATTTCAGGACACATCATCTCAAAGGATGGCATTCAGACATTAGCTTTTCACCCCACGATGCATGAAAATAATGAATCCATCCTGGTGCCTGTGTGCAAGTGTATCATCACCCTAAAACTAAGCCTGCCAAAACCAAACGCAATCCCACGCAGCTGACACAAGCTACCTTTTCGAATGGCTAGCATGGAAAGCAAGCTTCCCCAGTAGCAGTATTGCCTCAAAGGGTAACACCTAGTAGCGCATGCCTCAAAGGGGTACTTGTCATCTCCAACTCTTTTCTTCCCCACTTTTTTTTTTCATTATTATTTTTTTTCAATACAAACTCATGTTACACCTCAAAGGGATACACCCAGTAGCGCTTGAATTTGTTTGTTTTTGCTTTTGTTTTGGAAAATGGGGATGCCAGCGCATATAAAGGGAACTTTGCAGTAGACAGTGGGAGAGTCGATCGTGGAAGACTAAGAATGAAGGATGATGACAATACATGAATTTAGGACTGGATTGCAAAATTACGATGGACTGTTGGGGTTAGAACTGAGGTCTAAAACGACAAACTGGGGATAAACATCTATCATGCACATTATACTTATATACGAGCTAATAGTCAAGGTACCGGAGATTAAGCTGATCTAAATAGTATAAAACTCCCCTAAATTCAAAAGGAAAAGAGAAATTTATACAAAAAGGAGAAAAAAAATGAAAAATTTACACAAAAATTGGAAAAAATTTCACAAAAATAAAAAGAAAAGGGGAGATACACAAAAATTGGAAAAATTTTCATAAAAATAAAAAGAAAAGGGGAGATGACCCCACCCCCACACCTAAATCGCACAATGTCCTCATTGGGAGCCGTGAGTCATCACCAACACACAAAAATAAAGAAAACAAAATCAAACACAAGAAAAACAAAAGACGACAAAAATATACACAAGCTAACACACTCTCCCAGAAACACAATCTCACCCAAAACAACAACACGATCACATATATATACAAACTGACACCACCAAAAACAAATATGGACCAATCCAATAACACCACCAATCACAACACAATAAAAATCCACAAAAACACAAAAATGGTGATCATAGCCAACAACGGCTCAGCAACATCCACATTTCACCACAAAATGATCACCAACCAAAAATACAATCCTAATATCCACAATTAAACAAAAGAAGAAGAAAGACAGTAAAAAGGAGGGAGAAGAGTTAGAACGAGTATACCAGGTCGGGTACTGATTGTACCCGAACTACACCTCGCTAGGACGAGGTTGGGGAAGCGCGAGGAGCATCAGCCACTCCTCGGCGGCGTTCAGGATGCGTATCGCCAACTCAGATGCTATCAACGCTCGCAGAAGTTTATCAAACACCTGAGCCTGTAACTCAGATGAGTGTAAGTAAGAGCACTTAAACAGGAATGCAAAAATAATAGTAAGTGCTCTCGTAAATTTATTGAATGCCTTTGAAAAATCAGTAAAGAAATCAAATGCAGTGGTTAACATGATTTTCGCAAGCATGCTCCCTAGGTACAAGCTATAAGGATCAAGGGAGGGGTCATACCCTCTGAAGGTACCTAGGGAGTCCATATAGTCTATCTCATTCCCCTCAAGCATATCATGACATGCAACGAGTGATAAATTATGGTGCTCAACGGAAAAGGAGGGTGGTGAACCTGAAGGGGGAACATGGGGTGTATCAAGGTGGCCAGGAGATACATTCTCAACAAGGTCATGACTAGCTGGCATAGTAATCACAACATCCCCATAAGACCTCCCTACAGGAGCCGCATCAGAATCATGCACCTCAATAAGATCATTGTCTGAATCATAACAAACATCATCCTCATCAACACTCGTGTTAACAGTAAAGGTCTCACCTACATCGAACTCCGTCGACTGAGTTAAAGGGAGAGGTGGATCAGGCAAGGTCATGTTAAACGTAGTGTTGTCCCTAAGGGCACTGGGTGAGGGTGGAGCAACAAGGGATGGAGCAGTTAGGGAAGGGTCAAGTACTGCCTCTAGTCCGGATTCTAGGTGAGTAAAAGACGCAACATCATCACACAAACAAACATCATGTTTAGGAGAACTAAACCTAAGGTCGGTCTTATGTGATAGGTCAAACTCCCGCATTTTATTTTCAAACTCAGCTTGTTGCTTTTTTATTGTCTCTATCATACTACTAATTCTAGCAAGGCTATCATCATAAATATAATAAGGACAAGAAGTGTTGTCATGATCAGAACAATGGCAAGTTTCACACAAAGGAGGGGCATAATCAGAGATGCAAGGGACTGGGTTGTAAGAATTAGCACAGCTAATATCAAATTCATAAGTATCCTGAGCCAGCCAATTAAGAAAATCCCATGCTTCTTTGACATTTCTAGCATAAAAATCCCAATGTTAAAAAAGAGCACGGGTCTCACAATTCACACCCTCATCGACAACATCCAATATTTCCCATTTCCCACATGAACATCCACAAGAAGCACATTGAGCAAGATAAGCATGTAAATGATCCCAATAACGGTAAAATAATTCTTGCTCACATTGGGGAAAATAGAAAATTGCCATTGGAAATTTTTTTTTTTGAATTTTTTTTTTCCGAAATAAAAGCCTAGTCTCGAATGCCTAAGTAAGCTCTAATATTGGAAAGCGCCAATTCCCCGGCAACGGCGCCAAAAACTTGTTGCAAGAAAAACAGAGTTTCAATATTTATAAACCCCAAGTGCAACGTGTATCGTTGAGTACTTAGGGTGTCGTCCGCAGGGAATTGTGTTTCCAACTACCAGAGTTTACTAGAGCGTCTCAATCTAGGCGTGATCAACGGTGAAGGAGGGGAACTAAACTACGCTACAAATACAGAAACAAGCGACTTGGAATTGTGATTTTACCAATGAGTGAACCAACTAACCAAGACGAGTCCTAACCTACCTAAATTACACTATGAACAAGAGATGGTCGGTTGCACCATCAAAGACCACCCAAGCCCTCTCTCAAGGGTCATGAGCTAGTTTAACTCGTGTAACCACCTACTTTTGTGGGGTTAGTCGAATTAGACCACAAAACTAGCAACGCCAGACCTAGCTCGATTCGGATACTACTTTCGTGTCCCGAACTCGACCATTCCCTCTCCCACACTAGCGAATTGACCTCACCTCTCAGCATAAGTCAATCGCCAAAAATTATGGATGAAAACCCTCTCAGGCATTTCATCGAACACTTGGCGGGCGTGAAGGAAAACTCTAAGTTCTAGGCATAGATTGGGTGTGGTTAGGCCTAGTACAGGATCAATTAGCTATCAAGAGGCTAATCATAATTCAAGCCAACACAATCTACCAACAAATCATGAAAAACTCGTGAAAACCTAAACTAACCAACAAGAACATAAACTTAAAGAGCAAAACGAAGGGAATGAAATAAAACGAATCTAAACAACTAAACAACATAAATTAACAATGAAATTTAAACACATAAATCGACCAAAACCAATACAAGAATCAAAATCAACAAAACATAATTAACAAGAACATAAAAACTAGAGAGATTAAAGAGAAGGACACTTAGTCTTGAATTGATGAAGAACTTGAAATCCAAAGGTTGAATCCAATGTTACAATCTTCAATCCTAAACTAATCTCCCTTCTTAATTAAAATCTAACCTAAACTAATCCTACAAAATCGCCAGAGCAAAGACCCCCAACGACCGAACGAACCCCCCTCAACAAACTGCCCGAAAAAGGGGTTTTATCGCAAACCCAGGCCTGACGCACGGTCGTGCGGGGACGCACGGCCGACCGTGCGCCACCACGCACGGTCACACGCACGGTCGTGCGCCTGGCCGTGCTGGCCGTGCGTGGCTTCGACCACCGGTGCACGGTCGTGCCTCCCTGCTGGATGGCCGTGCACTGCTGTTTTTCGCCTGTTTTCGCTGATTTTCATCGTTTTGTCCCATCTTCGTCCCTTTCTACGACGTTTGCTTGATTTGGAGTTATTTCCTACAAAACATAAATAAAACAAGGTAAAATCCTAAGAATTAAGTTATTATACGAGCTAAAAGTGGGCGAAAGAGGCACGTAAAATAGGTAAATTTACCGCTCAACATGTGATTTAGTAACTATAACCATTAGTTAATTAGAATGACTTCTTTAAACATCAAAGAGGGAGCTTGAGAGGATTGAAAGTGCTACTGAGATCTAGAGAGGGGGATTAAGAGGGCGTGAGAAAGAAGAAAGCCAAAAGACTTTGAACAAATGAAATCCAAAATATTTTGTTTTGATTTTAAATTTAATTTTTTTAAAAAGTGGTGGTTAGTGGATGGGGTTAGCTAGTCAAAATCTCCATTCGATCCAAAACAATTGGGTACCCTCAATTTAAGGGTCGGGGCGGGTTGGAGGGGAAAAAAAAAAGCCGACCTTGACCTTCATTTTTCCGGGTCGGGCTAGGGTGGATCGGGTGGGGCTCCAACCCATTGATCAGGTCTAGTTAGAACTACCAACTTGGGTAGGGGAGTTGAATATGAGTCGCGTGTATTCCAGTTCGGGTAAAATGCAGGCCAGGTGTATTTCATATTCAGGTAAAATACGGGCGGGCCTATTTTGGTTATACGGGTTTTGAGTTGACCCAACGGGTTTAAAACGCCTTTTTTATGAGTTACTTCTTTTTGTCAAAATTAAAGACTTGACATGTTTAAAACTTAAAATACTTTGTATTTAATGAAGAAACAAAGTAATTGTAATTTTTTAAAAGAATATTAAGATATTCAGACTTTTCATTAGGATGTATACACGTCATCTATGAGCGGCCACAAAGTTGAGCCTTGTAAGTCGGCCCGTAGACAACAACATGGTTAGTAATGAACATACTAATTTATGAGTTAGCCCGTCTAAAGCATGTTAATGGATCGGAGCGATTCAACCGGCCAGTAACACAGTTAATATTTGGATATTGTTAACTAACGTACTATTACCTAACCAAGTACACTTTATTAGTGAATTAACCCTAACTCGAACAAGATTCAGCCCCTTACCCAGCACTAGCATCATAATTCAAGACCAATTAGAATAAAAACCAAATGAAAAGACATTAGAGAAGTGCAAAATATTACAATTGTGTTTTAATATAACATTGAAATTTGAGGTTATTATAAAGTAACATTATTTAAAATCCGATGAAACATGTACATTTCACCAAAAAATAAAACAATGTCACTTGAACATTTTTAATGTTTGTCTTATTCTATGTTGATTTCTTAAGACTATATTGTTATTTCACGCCATCTCAAACCCCATTTTTTAAGGTTTCAGATTTATAATATATATTATCATTGTATGATAAAGAAGTTGTAAAAGAAAGAATTCTATTGCTTAAGAGGGATGCGACAATTATACAAAATCTTTCTAAACGAACTTATATAATGATTAACTATAATTGTTAAGAAGGTCAAATTTTGTTAAGAAGGTTAAATTAAAGACAAATCAAAAAATAAAGATACAATATTCAGGTTGAATGGGGGGTCCGAGTTTGAGCCAGGTTTGACCCGCTAATTTGCGGGTTTTTCAGGTTCAGTTATTTTCGGATTCAGGTCAAAAAATTGTGTTCAAAACACAAAATTTTCAGATGGGTCAGGGTCGTTCTCAGTTTTTGCCGGGTCTGGATGTGATTATTAGTAAAATTTATTAATTAATTAATTCTTTCATCGTCATATTAGTAAATAACCCATAATTTTGCTCAATTTTTTTCTTAATTCCTAGCACACCTGCCACTGCTCACTTAAACATACAAATTAATTTTTATTTGCAGTTATTGTTAAACTAAGTCAATTATTGTTGTTGTTATTAGTAGGATTAATAATATTATTATTATTGTTATTATTGTTATTATTATTGTTGTTGTTATTATTATTATTATTACTATTAACAGCAGCACCACCACCACCACCACCACTTACCAGTGTGGATCCTACATTTGCGGGGTCTAGAAAGATCTAGATATAAATAGCCTTACCTCTATAGACAAATTGTTCAATCTGAAAATAGTGCATTTTATACCCTTTTAGTATCTTATATTTGCTCAAAATAAATTATTAAATTAGAATTTTGATATGGTTTTAATTTATTTTGTAGGAATTGAAGAGAAATTTGAAAGTGTAAATGAAATACTCAAGTTACAAAGAGGGATCGTGTTGGATCAAACAAAAAAAGAGAAAAAAGAACAAGGAAAGAAGCAGTGGCCCAGTCCCAACCCACGCTCGGCAGCCCAGTCTCTCTCTTACCCTCGTAGCCAAGCACTGAGCCCAAACTCTATGTGGCGCAATCCCAGCGCCTCACCCCTTTCTCTTACATCTCTCTCTCTCTCTCTCTCTCTCTCTCTCTCTCTCTCGGGCTAGCCTGCCTTCGACCCAACATTGAGCCCAGTCCGCATGCCCCCCTCTCTCAGCACTCCTCCTCCCTTTCCTCTTGGGCTGTACTCTTGCACCGTGACCCATTCACGAGGCCTGCTTCTGCCCAGTTTGCCCCCCAGTTCCTAGACCCAACTTACTCTCCTATGTGCACTTAAAACCCATGTGTCTAGCATGTGACCCTAATGCCTCTTTCCCCCAACCTTCTGCTTCTTCTTCCTCCTCGTTTCTAACCCAGAAACCCAAAAAACCTCGTTGTTGCTTCTTCTCCCTCCTCTGCATTTCATTCTCTCTATCTCTCTCTTCACCATTTATTCCTTCATCATCACTATCATCAAGACGGTAGTTACGGGAGATGGAAGGACTGAGGGAGTTCGAATGGAGGCTATAAAAATTGACGTATGAGTAGGGAGTAGAGGGTAGATGCCAGTAGTTGATTTTAGATATTTGGTTTCTTTTTCTCATTCTTAGTTTGTTTCAAATTCAATTCTAGGACTCAAGAGCTTTGTGGGAATATTTGGTTTTATGAGTTGAGAAATTCAGGTTTTTGATTTCAGTGTTGGGTTGACGAAATCATCCAAAGTTTTAATCTAATTTGAGTATCGGATGCCATTCTATTGCTATGTTACCTTGTCTCTTATTTCGATTCGCCAAGCTCGCAGGCTACTAATTTCATTTGTGGATATTCTAGGCTACAATTATCTATGTTGGATCTAGATTGCTCTGCTTGGTGTCATCTTTCCAAATTTTAACAATCTCATTTGATGTTTAGTATACAAACCTTATCCATCTCACTGATAGTTTAAAGATTTTTTTGGTTGTTTTAGTTTTATTTTTATTATATTGTTATGGTCATTTGTTTCTTTATTAGTCAATTTGATGTATTAGTAATTTAATTCCGCAATCCATCCCTGAGGATTGACACTTGTAAGTACTACGATGATAAACCGTGAGCTTACGAAAGATAACAACACATATCTGCCCATCGAGAGGTTGGTTCCAAGAGTATTATTATTATCACTATTATTGTTACTACTACTACTATTATTTCAATTTCGACTCCTTATAAATAAATAATTTATTAACAAAAAATACAGTTAACTTATGTAAGATCGATTTATGGGCTTACTTTTATTTCGAACATGACATACATTTTTGGAGACAAATTGACAAAATTAGAAGGTTTTACCAACTCATAAAACCTTAGGCAAACTTTAATTAGCATTTACTTGTCTGGATTATAAGGAAAGAAGGCATTCTTACCCTCCTAAGCACGATTCATCCTTTAGTTGTTCCCTTGGATAACATGAACACTTAAGTTATCATTATCAGTAACTATAGTTCATAGTACTCAGTACTTCCATCAAATTACTAAGAACCAAGATTTAATGTTACTTTTAATCACTTTCCCCACTCAAATCACATACTACAATACAATTTAATTTCCCTGAATTAATCTCTAAATTTATAAACAAGTTCATTTATTTCAAAATCCCAAAACATCATTTCTCTTTGTTGTTCCACCTCCAACCTCATGTTCATCTTCTTTCTTCAACTTTTTAATAGCCGAAGTATTATACACACATATAAACCTTTAATTTCTTTTAAGACACAATAAAGTCAATTTAAATTTCAACTAAATTAACCGATATGAGTTAAGTTTCACAACTCATACTCAAAACCCACTTTTCCATGAACACCGACAACCATCCATATATTTCAATGCCAAAATTTATCGTTATAAACTTCAAATCTATAGCCACAACACTTATCTAATGTTAAATGAATATAATCTAGCAACTAAACTAAGAAGGAAATGAAGAAGGCAAGTGAAGAGGAACTTAAGATTCACCTTGCAATCACCCGAGAAGCAAGCAAAAAAATGAGTGAGGAAGGGTGGCAGCACACGACTAATGGCAAACAAGGGCGCCAAGCAAAGCAAGGGCACCCGGGGGGCTGTTATCGTGTGTAGAGGTGATGGGGGAAAAGCGGAAATATTTACTTCGTTTCTTCTAATTAATCGTTACTCATATTCCTATTCATTTTTTGTTCTTTTCTTTTCCTTTTGCTTAAGTTCTAAAATTTCAACTCTCCCTTACTTTCTACCTTGAAGGGATTGAGCTCCTGTTTAGGCCCTTCTCTCCTTTCACATTAGTGTCACACCTACCTGCTGTCCATTTATTATTTGATAGATTCAACACTTTACTTATTTGTGAGTATTTTGTGACATTATCCATTTATGTTTGTTAATGTATTTTAACCAAACTTGGATAGGAAGATCGTATAAATTTTTTTAATGGATATGCCCCTTTGAAAATTTAATTTTATCACATTTATAAGCATACTAATTTATCTTTGTTTATAAGCATTGGACTATTTTATACAAAGCATTATGCAATCTTATTTAGAGCTCACTTTGTTATCATTGCACAAATACATCAAATGTCAAATTGAAGTGTGATGCTCAACTCTATTAAACCATAATTAATTAGGGTAATTAACATGGATTAGGTTTGAGTTATTACAACATTCACCCCACGATAAGTTTTATCCTCAACCTTAAAGATTTGTATGAGATCTTTAGTTTAACTTACAACAAGTAGAGGTACTTATTTCCCACATCCTCCTCAATCTCTCGTGTGACTTCTGATGAGGCATGGTTTTAGCCCATCACACATTAACTAAAGGAATACTTTTATTACAAAGCAGTTTGACCCTATATATAGTCTAGTATCTACATAAGATGCTCCTGATAAACTAAGTTCTCAGCAACCTCTATAGGTTCCATCACAATGTTGTGACTCGGGTCTGGAACATACTTTCATATTTGTGAAAAACAAAAAACACTATGGCCATGCTCGAGTTGAGCTCGTAAAGCCAATCTATAAGCTACTGAGTTTAACATTTCGTAGATTTCTTAAGGCCCAATGTACCTGGGGCCCAATTTTCCCTTGATATTAAACCTCCTGACACCCTTGACTGGTGATACCTTTGGGAATATTTTATCTCCCAGTTAAAACTCTAATGGCCTCCTCCTTTTATTAGCATAGCTCTTTTGTTGGCTTTCGGCGGCCTTAATGTGCTATTGAATTATTCTTACCTTCTCTGTGGTTTCTTGGATTAGCTACAGAACTATAGTGAATGTTTCATTCCACTCACTCAAACATAATGGGATTGCATCTTCTCCCATGTAAATAATGCTTCAAGAGTCATTTTGATGGTTTGATTGATGATTGTTATTGTAAGAATAATCTACCAACAGTAAATCTTCTTCCCATATTTACTTAAAAATCAAGAATACATACTCTTTACACATCTTTCGAGATTTTGATTCATTTTCTTAGTATGTCCATCTGTCTCTTCATGACACAAGCTACTAAAGTTCAGTTTTAGTTCTAAAGGCTTTCTATAAAGCTTACAAAAAACAAGCTTGAAACCTCTTATTTGTATTAGATACTATATCCTTTGGTATGCCATTTATCCTAACAATTTCTTTAACATTGATGAATGTCATATTTGCATAGGACTTTATGAGTGTTTGTGAGTCATTTTATGGCATTACTGTGCTTAATTGTACGATTTAGGCACTTATTTCTACTATTATGCTTGATTTCATTTGTTTTAAGAGTGTTTGCAGATTTTAACTTTGTAGCCAAGTTATGTGAGTAAGATGATGATTTTGAGGTCCTGTGGATCAAATAAGGTAGCAAAAGAGGCCCAAACACACCCAACATATATGTACCATGGCCAGTACCACAGTTCAGGAGGATCTAAGAAGAAGCAATGAGGTAAACAAGAGAGCACGACCCCACTGGTGGGCACCACGACTAGGCCGTGGTGGGGGCTACGGCCTATGGTATGCCCCAAGGTCTGACTGTGGTCGCCCCCTTCCTCGAGTCAACTAGTTTTCGTCACGGCTGTTCGACTTCCAAGCATTTTGATGTTCGGTTGATGCATTTTCTGTGATAAAAACCTATTTTCAACCATCATTCATAATTCCATTCCATCCACTTTCACAGTCACTATCTAGATTAGGATTTAGATCAAATTAGAGGGAGAGGGAGAGTGAATTGAAGAGGATATCTTGCAAGGATTCCATGTCAGGTTTGCAATAAATGGATTCAAGTGCGCTCTTAGGCTAAGCATTTCTCTTCTCTTCTCTTCTCTTTTCTCATTTTAGGATTCATTGTTTATAACTTAGATTAGCTTTTCTTGTTTTGACCTTGAATTTATGCAAATACTTGTTAATTTTCCTAATCTTGTGTTGATCTTCTTGGTACTTTGGAATCCATTGACTTGTATCATTGAATCCTAGATGTTTATCATCTTGTGAGCAATCTGATCACTTGACTTGATTATGTGGAATCTTGAGAAAGTCACACCAATTGAGAAACCTCGAATTTGATAATTGGATGCTTAATGAACCTAAACAAATCAGGACCCCTTGAGAAAGGATAATTTGTTAGATTTAGGTATTCCACTTCACCTTGAAAGAGGGTTGTGATACTTCGATTGTCAATTTTAAAACAATCCATTGAGAAAGAAGTACTTGATTGATACAAGAATTGAGATATTGCTTGTTCTGTTTTTGTGTAATTCCTTGATTATCTATCCACTTGATTAGATGGTAGATTAATTTAATTTCAATCTCAAATTTGAATTCATTTAGCCTATCATGAGGGAATAAAGCCTAATCGATTGACCTAGTTCTTGTGGGAGACAACCTTGACTTGCTACAATGCCACCGTACGCCTATGGTCCTATCAAGTTTTTAGCGCCCGTACCAGGGAGTAGTGTTAAATATTGGGTTTTTCTCGATAGGTTTGACTAAGCATTTTGTTTTTCTTTGGAAAAAAACAAAAAAAATTGAAAATGAAAATCAATAAAAAAAATTGAGAACAAAAACAATGGCAATTTTTCATTTTTTCCAATTCGAGCATGAATTATTTGGGAGGTATTTTAAGTGTTTAAATATTTTTCTTACTCGAAGTGGTTATTGTGTTAGTAAATGGGAAATTTTGAACGTCACTGAGAAGGGTATAAATAGTGAAACCCATGCTCTTAGAGAGTAATGGGGTTTTTTTAGTAAAAGTGTTGATGAGACATAATATTTGTATGAGTGGATTGTTTGGGATTCATTTGAATGAGAATGCTAGTCATGTTTCTGGATATTCATTCCCTGATCTGTGTACGTTCTATGCTAGAACTTATTATGTGCCTTTTTGGTGTGACTTGTATAATTTTTATGGCCATGCTATAAATTTGTGTCGTTATTATGCATGTTATGCTCAACCTGACTTTATATTATGCAGGGACAATACTGATATTGTTCTAATCGTACCTGATTTATCCTTCCCTTTAGCTCAATACATGGGGCTCAAGGTGATGGGCCTTTTAGGTTAGTTGCTAGGTTTATTGTTGTTATGCATGTTTTGAGTCGGAAGATACTTTAGAGGAGGTGCATGATCTAACTAAAACTCCTTTGAAGGGTCACGTGATGTATTTATACGTGAAGACTTTCCTAGCCTTGGTTTTGATGATAGTGTTCTACCCAATCCCCTTGTTCATTCACATGCATCCCCTCTTTGTTCACTACCTCTTAGTCCCCGGAGTACTATCTTGATGTGGCGATTGATAATTCTATCATTTATGATACTAATGTTCATTTGGGCTATGAAGACAACATGTTTCATGTGCTTGGTGGAAATGTTGATAATTTTGTGTCCCTAAGTTACTTTAGTGAGTATAATGCCTCCTTTGGTCCATATTGTATGTACCTAGTGGGTAAACCTAGAAAAATCATATGGAATACTTTCTGAGATTTTTATCTTAATTTTTCTATGGCATTTGGTTTGTTGAAGAGAGCGCTAACTTTCTTATTGTGATTATCTTGTTGTTCTCTTACTGCCATCTTGCGAATCTAATGTTGTGGCATTCGACAAGCTTCTGCGTGCATTGATGACTTCTGATTTAATGAGCCAAGTCTTAAGTTTGATATGGAATGGTTAATGCTCGATGTGGCCCTCTTATTGGGAGGCCTTAGCTTAGGTGCATCCAGTGCTTAACCTGGTGAGATTGTTTTCCCCTTTTTGTTCTCCTCTTTTATTTCCTTTGAGTAAAGCTTTATCTAAGGATGACGGAAGCGTAATTTCATGTTTTCCATTTAGGTTTTTAATTTGCATACTTGTTACAACATTTAATTTAGGTTTTCTTTTGTTTGCATTGGTGTGTTGTATTTAGTTGCATTTTCTCAAAACTCATTATACACTAAACAAGGAGATATTTACAAGGATTCCTTTTTTATTTCATTTGTTTGTTTCAAATTCATTCATAAAAAGGGCTTTCTCTCCCATCAGATTACACACAGAAAACTTCTTTACTCCTCCTTCTCTACGGTTTACCTAGTTTAGGCAGAATCATTTTCACTCCATGCTTTGAGGAAGTATAAAGTAATCCCTTGAAGTACGAGAAGTAGCAAGTTAGTGGTGCTATTAATTTTCAATGCCCGAGATTGGCATGAATCGTCTAATTCTAGGGAGCGATCACCATCAAAGAGTTTGTAGACCTGCTCAAGTGAAATTGCTTTCAGGATAATAGTTCAGGCCTTGCCGTAGTATTGTTGCCTTAGTGTTCCCTGTTTTAGACATGGTACTTTTTTCTAAACTTTATCTTTCTTCTAAACTTTATCCTTTTCAATTAAGATTTTTCCTTATTGCTATGATTGGGGTTGATAATGTTATAAGTGCGTCTAGGCTTGGATCCAAAACAATTGAGGCCCAAACTTGACTAAAGACTTGCTTAAGGGCTAATAATTTTTTTTTTTTGGAAATATGTCAATGCAGTGAATTAAGTAATTGGCTGAACCCTAACTTAATTGATTAAGTATAGTCTCTGCCTTTCTTGACTACTTCTTTACTGCTCCTCCTCACTCCCCACTGCTTTAGTGCTTTCTCGTATCTCTATCACGCTCAAACACCACTTCTACTAGTCGGTGGTCACCGCTCACCTGGTCGGTGGTGCTACATCTCGACAAGCCACCAACTTCAATTCTCAAGCGTAAAAATATGTAATAATATTCAACAGGGTAAAGGATTGAATGCTCACTAGCTTTCCTAGCATATAAATGACATGGATCCACTAAAGATCTGTGGACCTATTAGGCTCACTAGATCTAGGCCCAAATCCCATTTATCTCTGTCTCTCTCTCTCTCTCTTTTCTTGTACACATTGAACAAAATTTGCCATTCCAATGGAGACCCCTAGCTTGCTGCCCAAGGCACTGGAGGAGACTGATTAGATTTTCCGGTCGACTAAGAAGTCTAAGCATAAAGAACGCCCTATTCAAAGTTCCCCGATGAGTCTGAGGGAATTTTTGGCTTCCGGAAGCCATGAAAATTACCGGGCCCCGCTAATGGAAGCAGGACAAAATCCTTGTACCAATATGGGTGTTCAAAGTGGGGTGCCAGAAAATGGTCTACCCGTTGTCACACCGGCACAACCCACATGCAAGGATAGACTTCAGCATGCTACTGGATGATCCTTGTTTACCTTACAAATGAACCTCATATTCATAGAGAGCATCGATGATTATACCTGGGCCTCTGATGATGATACCTTGTCCGAAGGGGAAGAGGATCCTCTTTGCCCTTCCATATTGCTTACAAAGGAGGAAAAAAAGAGGTTAAGGAGTCATGGAAGCAGTCATTAATTATCGAACTTTTTGATGGTAAATTGGGATACATGCAATTGCTTAAGCGCATTGAAAGGAGACTTCTCACTGATTGATATTGGGCATGAATGTTTCATTGCTCGATTCAACTTATGTGTGAATTATGAATATGTCCTTACTGAGGGCCCTTGGCTAGTGAATGATAGGTATTTGACTATAAGGGAATGGATTCCAATTTTTGAACCTGATGATGCTTCTTTGAGATTCTTAACTGGTTGGGTCAGAATACCTCATCCATCGGTTGAATATTTTGAAACTACTTTTTTGAGGAGAATTGGGAACAAAATAGGAAAAGTTAAATTTGTTGACAAAACCAGTACTAACGTGGAACAGGGACTTTTCACAAGATTTTGTGTGCAATTAGATGTCCAAAAGCCTTCCCTATCTAAATTTCAATTAAATGGCAAGGTGTGGCACATTTAATATGAAGTTCTACGTTTGATCTACTTTAAATGTGGTAAAGAGGGTCATAGAGAGAGGGAATATGAGTTACACTCAATCGCCAACAAGGAGAATGACAAAGAGCCCGATTGGATATAGTAATAATACATTTAAGTCCAAAGAACCTACAAATTGTTAAATTGGGGGAAAGCAGAAGAGGAAAAGTTTGGCTCCTGGATGTCTATCAGGAAGCCGAAAAGGAAACCATTGGCAGAAGAGGGATCAGGTCAAGAGGCACCCAACATTACTGCTCCTAACATTAGAGTTGCAAGTTTGAATGACAGTAATGTGGAACCGGTTGCTACGACCTTGGGGTCTAGGTTTGGAATCCTTGAGGATATGGGGGATGCTATGGAAGTAGCAAATTCTACTACGTAAAGAAGCCAGTCAACGAGGTCTCGGATGCTGACACTGACAGGGAGGAGGCGTTTTTGAGCGACAACGAAAACTTGGATGCCAATTACATAGCTAGGGATTCGTTTCATGTGGCTGAGACAAACATGATCCGGGAAACTCCTGTAGGCTAAGGAACTGACGTAGAGCATAATCGAGATTTGGCTATTAGTGAGAATGGTATGATCCATCAAAGCTAAGGTGTGACGAAGAACAATGGTGTTACTCAATTGGATTCCGAACTACAAGCTACCTTAGAGCTTATTATGGGCCGGGGCAATCCCATTGCGTCTCAAGGTGCTACTCAGAAGAGGACTTCAAAATATGTCATTATGAACAAAGGTAATAAAAAGCAAGGTCCTTTGACTGTGTTACTTCAAAGATTAAGGCCAGCCTCAAACTCGAGAAAGTCAGGAAGTGATATTTCGACTACAGTAAGTGGTACTTCAAGTTGGAACCCACTGACCCAGAAAAATTTACATCATAGTGGCAAGTTCCATAACTCATCAGCACCTAAGTATCGACCTGTCTAAACAGCACAGCAATCGATCTTAAGGAGGGTGATAACCCTAGCATGCAGGTTGATCCTAGGGATTGAATAATGGGTCAAGAGCTTGGAATGGGTCCTGAAGGTGCTACCGGTAATGCCTTCAACTAAATTGGCTGAAGAGATCGGCGGATCATTGATACTATTACAGAGACTTGTGCTTTCTTTCTAGTTTATAACTGTTTATTAATGGAAGGTCAATATCGAAACTTGATGTCAATTGAATCCCTACTCGGTTGCTTGGTGTGGAATGTTCAAGGAGTGGGCAAAAAAGAGTTTCAAATTTCTGTCATGGAGATTATTAGAGTGAACTAACCTAGTGCAGTGATGCTAGTGGAAACTCATCAGGATAGCGAAGTGGCTGAACATATTCGTAACCTCCTTGGTTTTACAAGTCATGCTCAAGTTGAAGTGTTAGGCCAAAGCAAGGGTATTTGGATGTACTGGAAAGTAGACGAAATCAATGTTAATATTGTTCGCAGTTATGAATAACATTTAACAATGGGAATATCTCGGGCTAGTGGCCCTCCATAGTCTTTTTTCGACTATCTATGCGAACTTGCATACTACCCAAAGAACAGAATTATGGAATGAACGTTCAAACTTGGCGGCTATTATTGGAGGAGACTGGATGCTGGCAGGTGATTTTAACGGAATGATTTCATTGGAGGAACGGCATGGGGGCAATCACTAGATACAAAAATGATGTGGGAAATTCAGCATTGGCTTGTCAATATCATCCTAATTGATCTTGGCTTTTCGGGACCTCGGTTCACATGGATGAGAGGGAATTCACCACACACTAGACAAGGTGCTCATCTTGATCACACCTTTTGCAATACCAGCATACTCACTTTCCTGAAGCGTCCGTACAACACCTTCTGGTGGCACAGTCTGACCATTCTCCTATTCTTGTTAAGACCCACAATATAAATACTGCATTTCATGGAGAGAAACCATTTCATTTGATGGTGGCCTACTTATCTCATGTGTCCTTTGATAAATTTATCCGGGAACAATGGGACTAAAGTCAACTGATTGTTCCCTTTTTAAAGACGTTTGCTGCTAAGCTACAAAGATGGAATCAAGATGTCTTTGGAAACAACTTTGGACATAAAAGATTGCTCTGGGCTAGGATTGAAAGAGTGCAAAGAAAATTGGCCTCTGGAGGTAATAAGTCCCTTCTTAAATTGGAGTCCAAGTTACTGGCAGATCTAGGAGATGTTCTGCTATAGGAAGAGAGCTTATGGTACCAAAAGTCCAGGTAGGATGCTATTTAGGACAGGGACCACAAAATATCCTATTTCCACATGTCTACAATTGTGCAAAGATGACATAATCAAATAGAGACCCTACAAAATGATGAGGGAACTTAAATCACAGAGGAAGTTGATGTAAAAGACCTAGTCATAGCTTCTTTCAAAAACCTCTTCACTGAAGACAGTGCACGCACTGCAGATGCAAATATGCCTTGTGATTATTTTCCAAGTATCGCAACAGAAGACTACAGAAGACGGAAAGAAGTTGACAACACTGTTTGCGCCTTATGAGATTCAAGAGGTGGCGAAATCAATGGGAGCTTACAAAGCTTCGGGCCCAGATGGGTTCTAACCACTTTTCTTTCAAAGAAACTAGGACTTGATTGCACCGAGCTTTTGTAAGACAACCAAGACGTTCTTGAGGGAAAGGAATTGTCTAAGAATATGAATGATACACATATAGTGCTTATTCCAAAGGTTAGACAATTAGATCTTGTATCCTAGTTGCTATGCAACTTTATCTATAAAACAGTGACCAAGTGCCTAGTGCATCACCTCAAAACTATTCTATCGAAATTGATTTCACCAACTCAAGGTGCCTTTATGCCTAGAAGACAAATCTCAAATAATATTGTCATTGTACAGGAGGTGCTACATATAATGCACAGGAAAACTAGTAAGATGAGTTATATGGTTGTTAAAATCGATCTGGAAAAGGCCTATGACTGTCTCCAATGGTCCTTTATCCATGACACCCTACTGGAAACAAGGATGCCAAACAGTTTAGAGGATGTTATTATGCATTGTGTTTGCTCAACTAGGCTACAAAATTCTATGGAATGGCTCACCATGTGAAGCTTTCACCCTATCACGAGGTATATGGCAAGGCGATCCGTTATCTCAGTATTTATTTGTTACAGCAGTGAATCAATAGGCTTGGAAACCGACATGATGCTCTCGCAAAGGTGCCTTGCTTTGTAGTCTATTTTTTGCCGATGATAGTGTCCTTTTTGTGGAAGTGACAGTGTAACAAGCTCGGATTATCAGAGATTGCCATAAGAGATTTTGCCTAGCTTTGGGTGAAAAATTATCTTTTGAGAAGTCAAGAGTTCACTTTTCTGGGAACACCTCAAAGTTGGCAAGAGTTGAAGTCTGACAATGAACTTCAGATGCAACAAACTAAGGACCTCGGTTTTTATTTGAGGATGCCTACACTTAATGGGAGAGTGAGTAGAGCTACTTTCCAGCATATCTTCAATAACTTTGACAAAAGGCTTGCGGACTAGAAATCAAGGTGCTTGTCCCTTGCTGTGCTGGTGACGCTAGCAAGTCAATCTTATCTACTCTGCCCATTTATTCAATGGAAACAGCAAGGCTCCTGAGAACTATGTGTGATGACCTAAATGGAAGGACAAGATGATTTATTTGGGGTGGGGACGATGAGAAAAGAAAAGTCCACCTCATAAACTAGAAGATTTTGCGGCACTCACGAGAGTACGGTGGATTGGGAATTCACTCCATGCGACAAACAAATGCAGCATTATTCCTGTCTAAGTTGGGTTGGAAACTCTTAACGGAACCTGACTCACTATGGTCTCAGGTTGTATGTGAGAAATACTGCAAAGGCATATGCGACTTGGATATCTGCTCCACTAAGCATAGCTCTTCTCATATTTGGTTGAGTATTGTTAAGAATGCTAAAACTATCCTATAAGGTGCATGTTTTTGTCTAGGCAATGGAAGAAAAGTCCTCTTTTGGGACCATTGTTAGGCGCTAGAAAAACTGATTGCCTCACACGCTATTAAGGAAATTCCCTTACCTACTCAGGATGTCATGGTTGAGGAGATGTGGATTCCAGAATGTGGTTGGGATTGGGAGAAATTCTTGGAATATTTACTGACAAAAATCTTAAAGTCATTGAAATGTATGCTGTAGTTGTGGGGACTCATGCTAGGGATCAGTTATATTAGTTTGGAACCCCCAGCGGCCGCTTCTCTATTGATTCGGCACTAGGTCTTATTTGAGAGGAGGGACAAAGCCCCCCAATAAAGCATGGGCTATGGCCTGGTGAATCCCAGTGTCACAACACATCCACATGTTTCTTTGGTTGGCGTTCCGTGACAAGATTCTTATAAATGCTACTAGGGTACTAAGACATCTATCAGAGG
>JAKOGI010004728.1:0-21457 GCA_029747015.1 Carnegiea gigantea | reverse complement strand
GGGAAGCTGAAAAAAGAGCCAAGGAGATCCAAGATCTTCATGCAAGAGTTAGAGATAACATTGCCCAGGCTAATGAAAGAGCCATGCAAAGCGCCAACAAGCATCGCAAGGAGGTACATTTTCAACCAGGAGATTTGGTATGGATTCACATGAGGAAGGAGCGTTTCCCTTCAAAGAGAAAATCTAAGTTGATGCCGCGTTCCGATGGTCCATTTGAAATCCTTGAGAAGGGTGGGCCCAATGCATACAAGGTTGATCTACCTGGAGATTATGGAGTTTCGGCTACCCTCAATGTCTCCGATCTTAGCCCCTATTTCGATGATGAGCCCCTTCCTAGTTTGAGGGCAAACTTTCGCTTACCCGGGGGGAATGATGGAGACCATCGTGAGAAGCCCAAGGACCATCAAGCTCAGCCCAAGGAGGATTCACTCAAGCTTCAAGAGGTCAAGGAAGTTGCCAAACTTTGCCGGAAAGTGGCGTTCATGCCCGAAGAGGTAGTGCCGCCTTCATCCAGAAATTTCCCGATTTTTGTGTGCACTTTTGGCCTACCTAACGTGGACCCACAACTTGAGGCTCCACGTGGTTTTGAAGCTTAAGATGTCAGCTTTAAAATAAGCCCAATTTTATTTAATTTGGACATCATTTGATTGGGCAAAATATCACTCAAAGATACGTTATGCTGATCCAGTCCAGTCTGAGATAGGTGCATTGTTTGGGCCATAACTTTCAAACCGCTTATCCAAATTGAGCAAATGAGCCCATTCTGGAAAATAGACTTCCAGGGCTTTCTAACAAGCCCAAGAACGCGTGATTTGGCCGAGTATTCTGGAAGTTATGCTCTGTTGAAGTTGAGGCAGTTGCAAGGATTAATGCTGGGAATATGAAGAGTCTTCGGTTACATATACTTGTGTGGCTGATATTGTGCACGTTTTAGATGCTTCTAGATTGATGTAATCAGCTGCAAAAATCCTAGAATATTCCTTGTAACCTCCCCCACCCCTTTTATGATGAGTCTTTTCATTTTTCTTAGACTTTTCATTAGCTAGTTTTAATTGTTAGGAGTTATTTGAGTCTTTTGATTGTCTTTTGCTGAGTCTATAAAAGGGGAGGGGCATGTGAAGCTAATCATTCAGCATTGTAAGAGATTTCCAAAGTAATACAAGCACCTTTGAGAGTGATTCTCATTTGTGTCTCAAAATTCCTAGTTCTATATCTTGAATTTGGCTCATTCAAGTGGTGTTCTAGGTTCTCTTCCTTTTCCAATTGGAGTGATTCCTTGGTTAAGACAAGAGAATTAGCCCAAGATCAAGTCATTGAGTGACTCCGTGAAGGATTATCTTAATTACAAGGTCTTGTTTATCCTTGTTCTTTTTGTTATTATTCTTCAAACCATCTCAAACTATCTTCCGCCATATTCACTCTTCTTTGGTTGATTCTTGTTTAGTTTGAGTTTGAGTTGATTTGGTTCACTTACCACCCACATCTACATCAATTATACACCCCATTACCCGTACCGACTTTACCATGGGTGGACGTGAGTATGGACTTCATTTTGGGTCTACCTAAGACTCAAAGGGGGAAGGATTCAATCTTCGTGGTGGTAGACAGATTTTCGAAGATGGCACATTTCATTCCCTGCTGCAAAACCAATGATGCTACACACATTGCCGAGCTCTATTTTAAAGAGGTAACAAGGTTGCATGGTATCCCTAAGACCATTGTTTCAGATAGGGATACGAAGTTCCTCAGTCATTTCTGGATTACCCTGTGGAAAAAGCTTGGTACTAAGTTGCTGTTTAGTACTACCTGTCATCCTCAGACTGATGGCCAAACTGAGGTCACTAATCGAACCCTGGGTACTCTCCTAAGGGCTTTGATTAAACCTAATGCGAAGGCCTGGGATTTACTCTTACCCCATGCTGAGTTTGCATTCAATCGGGCACCTAGCAAAGCTACTGGTCTTTCACCATTTAAAGTGGTGTATGGGGTTGATCCTTTAAGTCCAAATGACCTCACCCCACGACCCCAAGATCAAAAGCCCCATGTTGATGCCACACAAAGAGTAAAAGAAATTCAAAAGCTCCATGAGTTGGTGAAGGCTCGAATTGAGAAGACTAATGCAGCCTATGAAGCACACGCCAACAAGCATAGGAGAAAGATTGTTTTTCAACCAGGAGACTTGGTATGGATCCATTTAAGAAAGGAACGTTTTCCTTCTAAAAGGAAAAACAAACTCATGCCATGAGCGGAGGGTCCATTTGAAGTCTTGGAGAGGATCAACGACAATGCTTATAAGATTGATCTCCCTGGTGATTTTGAGGTTTCAGCCACCTTTAATGTAGCTGATTTGAGCCCCTACTATCCGGACACTTCCCCACCAGATTTGAGGATCAAATCTTTTCAACAAGGGGAGGATGAGGAGTCCTACCTAGCCAAGACCTTGGTCAAGATGTATCAAGTCCAAATCGTCCAAGAACAAGGTCCCAAACTCAGAAAATGGCTCACTATTGGCAAGAAATTGAAAATGGCACAAACGGGTTAACCGGCCAACATAAACCCGGTTTTGTGCATCTGATTTCTCAAGTCATATGATGGCGTAAAGCCAATATTTTTGCATTTTTGGAATCCTCAGGATGTTAGCTTTCAAGTTCAAGCATTGATTTCACATCATGCACACAAGAGGATGGAGGATCAAAGGCATTTTCCCAACCGGGCAGATTTGGCCCAATTTTGCGCAGTTGAAAGTTTAGGTGTGATTACCCTTCTTAAACCTTGTTTAACCTTAATTTCTTGAATGGGGGGGTTTTTACACACCTTGAACTTCCCCCCCACGGCTAAAACCCAGATCATACCCATTTTTGCTGTGGTTAAACTTGGTTTGAAAACCGGGTATGAAGCTGCCTTGAACCCGGTTTAGTGAACCCGGCTACACTTTACCTCCACCGGTGGGTTTCCTTCTCTTCAGCTGAATGGGCACTCTCTTCTATGTTGGCACACGTCCAAGGCAACCTAGGGAAGGTCACAACCAATGAAAAAAGGGCTGCAAGAAGAATTGTCTCTTGATTCTCATTGGAAGACAAGGAGGGTGCTATCTTACTTCCTATTGGACAGCCGCAAAGAGGAGATCACTTTTCGGCTGAGCACATGCTTTGCTTGCTGCATTTGAAGCTGAATGAGATTAAGGACAAGTTAATTAAGTAGTAATCTTCAGTTGTCTTGCTTTCCTTGAAGTTTTAAGTGTATTTTGATTAGCATTAAGTATGATTGTAACCGATTAACTCTAACCGTGGGAATTAGAGTTAATTAACACCTTTCCTCCCTAGGAGGGTAAGGTGAGGTGTCTTCTAACTTGCTTGCTGAGTAGGAAAGGTTGTAAGGCCAGCAACAAAAGGGAGAGCATGACCATAATGAAGCACACTTCAGATTTTGTTCAATGAAAACCGTAGAGAGCTTTTAAAGCTTCCTCACCAAATCCTTGCTTGCTTATCTTAGTTTAGGCCAAACTAAGTGGTGTTCAAGTGAGTCTTAACCTTGATTAAGTGGTGATTCTGTATCTTAATCAAGATTAAGGGCCCTAGACTCAAAGGTTGGTGGTGATTACTGTATCCAATCCAAGAGTTTAGCTTATCTCTCTCCTTTGCTTCCTACCGGGTCATTAGCAAGATTGTTTGCTTAATTTTCCAAGGTATTCATCTCCACCTACCGTGTTCTTCATTCCCTTTCTTTATTCCACTCTTTCTACTACCATTCGCCCCCATTTCCTTCAAGTCTACTTCACCAAAAAGCCAGAAAATCAATTAGAATTGAAGAGCACTCAAACCGGGCAAAACTAGCCTATTCTAGTTATTTTGGGCAGTGATTCAACACGGTGTACCCGTGCCCACTAGCATGCCCGTGCCACTTCAACCCGTGAACTACATTGAGTTTTGAGTCTTCTTTGGTGTGGGGTTAGTGAGTGTGTTCATTCCCATTGACCTTTACATCAGGACCAGTTTGGGTATTTTGATCTTTTGGGTAGGCAAATGAACTCTAAAACATGTGATTCCACCTGGAGGAGTTAGAATACATCTAGAGCTTTCCAACCATATGTGGTAATCCAAATCATGCCCACGTTTTGCATGAGAAACGTGGTGATGTACCCATGGGAGGCAATGAGAGTGAGCAAGTCCAAAGGCAATCCACTCCCAAGGAAGTTCAAGAAGCCACCCAAGTCATGAGAAAACTCATAGAAGATCAAGACTACTGCCCAGCAATTCTGATCAGCAAGCACAGCAACTTGGTGACCCTAATCACCTAGGCTAAAGGTGGTTTAGACCTGTTTAATTGCCTTGGGTTTTAATTTTAGGAAGTTAGCTTTCCAATAAAGCAAATTTCAAGTCATTTGGACTTCATTTGCCCATCCAACTCAGCCCTTGAAGTCAAGCTATCCAATCTGCCCAGAACATCCATTTCAGTACCCGGTTTTGATGTTCCATTTTCTCTATCATTAGATGAACTTTGGAACTATCAAATCCACTTTTTGAAATCCTTTTGAAGTGTACTGAAAGGCCAGCAAAAGAGTTGGAAGTCAAATCCTTGGTTGGGGTTTCAAAAGCAAGCAAGTTCTCTAGAGGTACAGGCTGATGGCAGCAGATATATCCTTGCCTTTTTCAGGGGGTAACTTTCCAACGGCTGGGATTTTGGAGCTGCCAGAGGCCTTTCTGGAAACTAGACTTGCAGAGCTTTCTCCCAGCTTTTGAATCATCCCATTTAGAAAAGTATTTTGGAAGTTATGCCCATTTGAAGTTGGTGCTGCAGTTCTGAAAAGCACTGGCAGCTTTTACTTTTTGCTTTTGTACTTGTTGCTTTTTGGTCTCCCCTTTCCCTTGTCCTTTTGGCCAGTTGTTTGGCCTTAGTTTTCATGGGTTTTTTGCTGATTGTAAGGCCTATAAGTAGGGGAAGAACCTCAGCATGTAAGGCATCTTATGAATGAATGCATTTGGGTTGAGTTTAAACTCCCTTGTTTCTTTCTCTACTCTTGCTTATCACTAGCCTAGCTCCCTAGTGTGGTGTTCAAGGGTCCTTAAAGATCATTTGAGCGGTGATATCTTATCTCACTTGATCCTTAAGGAGAGCTCTAAGTGAACTTGGTAGTGATATCTTATCTAAGTAAGCTTAGTTTATCTCTTCATCCCATTGTTGCTTGCAAACCCATCTTCTCTTCACTTCCACTTGCTTCACTACTTGAGATCCCTTCTTTGATCTTCATTTCAAGGTCTTAGAAGAGCATCAAGTGGTATCAGAGCTATTGGCTACTCTCCTAGGCCATAGCTTCCAACCCCAAACACATCCCACTCACTCAAACACAAAAATCAGCCAAAAACTTCTCCAGCCGTAGCTTGCTTTTACGCCAGGCAGCAAAACGGCACGGCCACCCCGTGCTCTAGTGCACGACCGTGCCACTGCCCTTTCCCTCCATTTCAACACAGCAACCCAGCACGGCCTGCCCGTGCCCTTGAGCACGACCGTGCCTTACCCAACCGTGCTAGAACTCGCCATTCCTCTTTCAAAAAAAACCAAGATGTCTTCAAGCACTTCACTAGAAGAAAAGTTTGAGCAACTTATGAAGCTAAATGCCGAAAAGGATGCTCAACTTGAGTATCTTAGGAAGCAATTAGCCCAAGCTATGAGGAACAACCGAAGGGAGATTCAAACTCTCACTCTAGTGACTCTCACTCGGTGGGAGAAGAATCCGAAGACAACCCATTTGCTACAAGTGATGAAGACCATGAGAGGAGGCCAAGAAGAGCAAGGAGAGGCAAACCACTTGCCTTGGATTTCAAGTTGGAGATTGATGGAGACCATCGTGAGAAGCCCAAGGACCATCAAGCTCAGCCCAAGGAGGATTCACTCAAGCTTCAAGAGGTCAAGGAAGTTGCCAAACTTTGCCGGAAATTGGCGTTCATGCCCGAAGAGGTAGTGCCGCCTTCATCCAGAAATTTCCCGATTTTTGTGTGCACTTTTGGCCTACCTAACGTGGACCCACAACTTGAGGCTCCACATGGTTTTGAAGCTTAAGATGTCAGCTTTAAAATAAGCCCAATTTTATTTAATTTGGACATCATTTGATTGGGCAAAATATCACTCAAAGATACGTTGTGCTGATCCAGTCCAGTCTGAGATAGGTGCATTGTTTGGGCCATAACTTTCAAACCGCTTATCCAAATTGAGCAAATGAGCCCATTCTGGAAAATAGACTTCCAGGGCTTTCTAACAAGCCCAAGAACGCGTGATTTGGCCGAGTATTCTGGAAGTTATGCTCTGTTGAAGTTGAGGCAGTTGCAAGGATTAATGCTGGGAATATGAAGAGTCTTAGGTTACATATATTTGTGTGGCTGATATTGTGCACGTTTTAGATGCTTCTAGATTGATGTAATCAGCTGCAAAAATCCTAGAATATTCCTTGTAACCTCCCCCACCCCCTTTTATGATGTGTCTTTTCATTTTTCTTAGACTTTTCATTAGCTAGTTTTAATTGTTAGGAGTTATTTGAGTCTTTTGATTGTCTTTTGCTGAGTCTATAAAAGGGGAGGGGCATGTGAAGCTAATCATTCAGCATTGTAAGAGATTTCCAAAGTAATACAAGCACCTTTGAGAGTGATTCTCATTTGTGTCTCAAAAATTCCTAGTTCTATATCTTGAATTTGGCTAATTCAAGTGGTGTTCTAGGTTCTCTATCTTTTCCAATTGGAGTGATTCCTTGGTTAAGACAAGAGAATTAGCCCAAGGTCAAGTCATTGAGTGGCTCCGTGAAGGATTATCTCAATTACAAGATCTTGTTCTATCCCTTTTTCTTGTGTAGTGAAGTTCTTCATCCATCTCATCCATCTTTCATTTCTCTTTCCAATTTGGCTTATTTTGAGTTGGAGTTTGATTTGGTTCACTTGCCACCCACATATACATCAATTGGTATCAGAGCCAAGGCTTTTAAGTGACCCACATCATACCCAAACACATCCCAAAAAGCCAAAATACAAAAAAAAAAAAAGAGGCACAAACCGGCAATCCGAAGTCTTGAAGACCAGAGAAGCAGCACGGTGCCCCCGTGCCACAACACACGACCGTGCCATATTCTTTTTCCAGGAATCTTCAAGTCGAGACGGAGCACGGTGCCCCCGTGCCGCCAAGCACGACCGTGCCACTCTACTTTTCTGCATTTTCTTCAGCCGAAGCATAGCACGGCCTGACCGTGCCCCCTTGCACGACCGTGCCACTTTCCCTGCTGCATATTCTTCCTTCAACGCATCTCCAACATGTCTACAAAGTCCACAAGAAGCGACCAAGCACGTGTGGAAGAGTTAGAAGCACAACTCACTTATCTTCGAACTCAACTTGGGCAACTTTTGGAGGAGAAAAGAAGGTGGGTTCATAGCCCCACTCCCTCTCATCCTCATGAACCGGTGGTTGAATCTGAAGAGGAAGTCCATCACTCCCATGCCAATTCAAGTGATGAGGAACCCCCAAGGAGACGAAGGCAAGGAGGAAATATTGGTGGTGTCCGAATTGACATCCCCGAATTTGAAGGCCAACTTGATCCGGACTTATTTCTCGATTGGTTGCACACCATTGAGAGGATCTTTGAATATGAGGACATCCCGGAAGATAAGAAGGTAAAGCTTGTAGCCCTTAAACTCAGAAAATATGCTTCAATCTGGTGGGCTAACCTTGGAGCGAAAAGAGCAAGAAACGGGAAAGGGAAAATCAGAACTTGGGCCAAAATGAAAGAAAAACTCAAGGCCAAGTTTCTTCCCTCTCACTATGTGCAAGACAATTATCTCAAGCTCCATCGACTCAAGCAAGGATCCAAGAGTGTGGAAGAATACACTCGGGAGTTTGAACAACTCCTACTCAAATGCGATTTGAGAGAAGACGACTCACAAACCTTGGTAAGATACTTGACCGGTCTTGATGAGTCCATTGCTCATGTAATTGAGTTGCAACCCTATTCATCCCTAGATGACTTGAGTTCTCTAGCCTACAAGGTAGAGCAACAAAAGAAATCAAAGGGAAAGAGTGTCCTTTCCAAGCCTCTCTCTCGTCCTTACCCCACACAAAAGCCTCCGTACTACCCTCCTCGTCCACAAAATCCCCCACCTCCACAAACCAAAAACACCACTCCAACCCCTCCAAAACCCTCCACACAAGAGCCCAAATCAAAGGACAAGGTTCGTTGCTTTCGGTGTCAAGGCATGGGACACTATGCATCTGAGTGTCCAAACAGGAGGATTGTTTCCCTAGTGGAGTACCAAGAAGCATGTGATGAACATGCCTATGATGAAGAAGAAGGAGAGCACTTTGAAGAAGGAAGTTTGGAAGAAGTTGAGGAAGGCCCCGATGAAGGAGAGTTGCTTGTTATCCGCCGGGCCTTGAGTGGAATTGCCACTCAAAAGGACATGGAGCAAAGAGAAGCCATTTTTCACACCAGGTGTACCGTAGGAGACAAGGTTTGTTCCCTTATCATTGATGGAGGTAGTTGTGCTAACGTTGCCTCAAAGACTATGGTGGACAAACTCAAGCTGCAAGTCTCTCCTCGTCCAAATCCCTACACCATACAATGGTTGAATCAAGGCAAAGGTTTGCAAATTACTCACCGTTGTCTTGTTTCTTTTTCAATTGGGAAAAACTATAAAGATGAGATTTGGTGTGATATAGTCCCCATGGATGCTTGCCATATATTATTGGGTAGACCATGGCTTTTTGATAGAAGTGTCATCCATGATGGCCGGATGAACACTTACTTTTTTCTCAAGGACCGTAAGAAAATCACTCTTACCCCTCTCAAAAGTCCTTCCCCCTCTAAGCCAAAAGACAATCCTCATTTGGAAGTCTTCTTTACTACTCTTCTCAAATCTGAGCACCATGAGTATGAGTCTTTTAAAGACTTGATACTTTTACAAGAAGAGTCTAAGACATCATCTCCCTCACATCCACTACTCACCCCTCTTCTACAAGCCTATCACCATGTTTTTCCACAAGAAATTCCACATGGCCTTCCCCCTCCAAGATCTATCCAACACAAGATAGACCTCGTTCCCGGATCCGTACTTCCAAACAAGCCGGCATACCGGATGTCTCCAAGCGAAACTCAAGAAGTCCAAAGACAAGTGGATGATCTCTTGTCCAAGGGTTTAATTCGGGAAAGTCTAAGCCCATGTGCCGTGCCCGCCCTCCTTGTTCCTAAGAAGGATGGTAGCATGCGTATGTGTGTTGATAGCCGGGCAATAAACAAGATCACTATCAAGTACCGGTTTCCTATTCCCCGATTGGAAGATCTATTGGATGAATTACATGGAGCCGCTATCTTTTCTAAGATTGATCTTAGAAGTGGCTATTATCAGATTCGTATTTTTGAAGGTGATGAATGGAAAACCGCCTTTAAGACTAAAGGAGGTTTATATGAGTGGCTTGTAATGCCATTCGGGCTTACTAATGCCCCGAGCACTTTTATGAGACTCATGAACCAAGTTCTCAAGCCCCTCATTGGAACTTGTGTTGTTGTTTACTTTGATGATATCTTGGTCTATAGCAAGACCGAGGAGGAGCATGCCAAGCATTTGCAACAAGTTTTGGAGATTCTTTCACAAGAACAACTTTATGGCAATATGGAGAAATGCTTTTTCTTCACTCCTCAAGTGGTATTCTTGGGTTTCATTGTTTCCGCCCAAGGCCTCCAAGTTGATGAAAGCAAGATCAAGGCTATTCAAGAGTGGCCAACTCCTACATCCGTCACTCAAGTAAGGAGTTTTCATGGCCTAGCCTCATTTTACCGGAGGTTCATTAGAAATTCAGCACTATCGTGGCTCCTATGACCGAGGTAATTAAAGGCAAAGAGTTTTCATGGAATGAGCAAGCACAACAAGCCTTTGAAGAGATCAAGAAGAAGCTCACTAGTTCCCCCGTTCTAGCCTTGCCTGACTTTACCAAAGTCTTTGAAGTAGAATGTGATGCATCCGGGGTAGGAATTGGAGCTGTCCTATCTCAAGAGAGGAGACCCATTGCCTTTTTTAGTGAGAAGCTCAACGATGCCAAGAAGAAGTACTCCACCTATGACAAGGAGTTTTATGCAATCATTAGAGCATTGGAGCATTGGCGTCATTACTTAGTTGGAGGTGAGTTCATCCTTCATTCCGACCATGAAGCTCTCAAATACATTCAAGGACAACACAAGCTCAACCCTAGACATGCTAAATGGGTAGAGTATCTTCAGTCCTTCCACTTCACTATCCAACATAAGGCGGGTACTCTCAACAAAGGAGCTGATGCATTGTCAAGAAGGTACTTATTACTCTCCACTTTGAGTACTAAAGTACTTGGGTTTGAAGTTGTTAAAGATTTGTACCCAAAAGATGATGATTTCAAGGACATTTTTGAGAAGTGTCTTAAACACCCCCATGGGTTGTTCCACTTAGAAGATGGGTTCCTATTCAAAGGTTCACGCCTTTGTATACCTCAATGTGGATTTCGTGAACTGCTTATCCAAGAGCTGCATGGAGGAGCCCTAGCTGGCCATTTTGGTGTTGAGAAGACTAGATCAATGTTGAAGGAACACTACTATTGGCCTAAGATGTCAAGAGATGTAGAGCATTTCATCAAAAGATGTTCTACTTGTCAAATGGCTAAGAGCCATTCTTTGCCCCAAGGATTGTATTCTCCACTCCCCATTCCTCAAGCCCCTTGGGAAGATATTAGCCTGGATTTTATCACGGGTTTGCCTAGAACCCAAAGGAACAAAGACTCCATTATGGTGGTTGTGGATCGATTCTCCAAGATGGCGCATTTCATCCCTTGCCACACCACTAATGATGCTACTCAAGTGGCTAATCTTTACTTCAAGGAGATTGTGAGACTACATGGCATTCCAAAGAGCATGGTATCTGATCGGGACTCCAAGTTTCTTAGTCATTTTTGGCTAACTCTATGGCGCAAATTGGGTACTCAACTCAAGTTTAGCACTACTTGTCATCCCCAAACTGATGGCCAAACTGAAGTCACTAATAGGACTTTGGGTACCTTACTTCGAGTCCTAGTGAAGAAGCATTTGAAGAATTGGGATGAGTTGCTACCACATGCCGAGTTTGCATTCAATCGAGTGCCTAGTAAGTCGACCCAACTCTCTCCATTTCAAGTTGTGTATGGCTACAATCCCAAGAGTCCCTTGGATCTTATTCCCATTCCAACTCCCACAAAATTTAGTTGGGAAGCTGAAAAAAGAGCCAAGGAGATCCAAGATCTTCATGCAAGAGTTAGAGATAACATTGCCAAGGCTAATGAAAGAGCCATGCAAAGCGCCACAAGCATCGCAAGGAGGTACATTTTCAACCAGGAGATTTGGTATGGATTCACATGAGGAAGGAGCGTTTCCCTTCAAAGAGAAAATCTAAGTTGATGCCGCGTTCCGATGGTCCATTTGAAATCCTTGAGAAGGTTGGGCCCAATGCATACAAGGTTGATCTACCTGGAGATTATGGAGTTTCGGCTACTGATGTAGATGTGGGTGGTAAGTGAACCAAATCAACTCAAACTCAAACTAAACAAGAATCAACCAAAGAAAAGTGAATATGGTGGAAGATAGTTTGAGATGGTTTGAAGAATAATAACAAAAGAACAAGGATAAACAAGACCTTGTAATTAAGATAATCCTTCACGGAGCCACTCAATGACTTGATCTTGGGCTAATTCTCTTGTCTTAACCAAGGAATCACTCCAATTGGAAAAGGAAGAGAACCTAGAAAACACCACTTGAATGAGCCAAATTCAAGATATAGAACTAGGAATTTTGAGACACAAATGAGAAACACTCTCAAAGGTGCTTGTATTACTTTGGAAATCTCTTACAATGCTGAATGAATAGCTTCACATGCCCCTCCCCTTTTTATAGACTCAGCAAAAGACAATCAAAGGACTCAAATAACTCCTAACAATTAAAACTAGCTAATGAAAAGTCTAAGAAAAATGAAAAGACACATCATAAAAGGGGGTGGGGGAGGTTACAAGGAATATTCTAGGATTTTTGCAGCTGATTACATCAATCTAGAAGCATCTAAAACGTGCACAATATCAGCCACACAAATATATGTAACCTAAGACTCTTCATATTCCCAGCATTAATCCTTGCAACTGCCTCAACTTCAACAGAGCATAACTTCCAGAATACTCGGCCAAATCACGCGTTCTTGGGCTTGTTAGAAAGCCCTGGAAGTCTATTTTCCAGAATGGGCTCATTTGCTCAATTTGGATAAGCGGTTTGAAAGTTATGGCCCAAACAATGCACCTATCTCAGACTGGACTGGATCAGCACAACGTATCTTTGAGTGATATTTTGCCCAATCAAATGATGTCCAAATTAAATAAAATTGGGCTTATTTTAAAGCTGACATCTTAAGCTTCAAAAGCACATGGGCCCTCAAGTTGTGGGTCCACTTGAGCTTGTCCAAAAGTGGTCACAAAAATCGGGTTCCGCAGGGATGAATTCGGCACCAAATTTCTAGCAAAGCTTAACCTCTTTTTGACCTCTCCATAGTGTCGCGAGTCTTTGAACTCACTTAAGAAGACCAAATAGGCACATTTCCATGCATGAACTTCTTTGACCCTTTTCTTCTTTGAAATTGGAGTTGAATAAAAATGATGCATATGGAAATATGCATCATACTCCCCGGGTTGTTTTGAGTTTGTCCTCAAACTCAAAGGGTTGGCAAGCCTCTCCAGAAAGGGGTCGCGCTTACAATATGGGAGCTTTTGGGGAAGGAGGTCACAGGGCATCACCTCTAGAGAGATATAGAAGAGGGTGAGGGGAGGATGATAAAACGGGACATACCTGGTGAGGAGAAGAGGCGGAAGTGGGAAATCTTCTTTGGGGGCAAGGGTTTGGGAAGGATGAATGAGGGTTAAGGCTTGTCGGTCCTTTTGTGGTGTGAAGGGTTGGGAAGGTTGAATGGGGGTTAAGGTGAATTCTTCTTGGGTCAAGAGTTGCTCAACTTCTTCAATAACCCCACATGCCTCCAACTCGAGTGCTTGGAGTTCGGTAGGGCGTACTTCTTGAATCAAGAGTTGTTCAAACTCTTCAGCAACCCTACATGGCTTCATCACTTCAAGGTCTTTAACTACATGCTCTTCAATTCTTGGGGTTATGCTCAAATTCACATCATTATCTTCTTGGCACCCTTCTTGGGTGAAGGATTGCTCAATTTTTTGCACAATCTCTTCTTGCTTCAACTCGGATCTTTGGGCCTCAAGTTCAAAGGTCTCTTCATCACCATAGTCACCAAAAACAAGAGGTAGGTCAACTAGGCTTGAAGCTTTTTCTCCAAGGATCTCTTCATCTTTGTTTAGCTTTTGAGAAACCTTCTCTAAGGGAAGTATTTCTTCTTTTTCAACCTTGAGTTCAATTTCTTCTTCAAGGCTTTCCCCCTGATCGTTCTCTTCTTCCACGGCTTTCCTTTCTTCCAAGGTAATGACCTCGTTATTTGGGCAATCCGTGGATAAGTGTCCAAGCCCTTGGCACTTGAGAAACCTCCTAGGTTGTGGGGGAAAGATCATTTGTGGGGTTGGTTCTTTTTGTGGGGGGGAAGGGAATGAACCCGTGAGCTTAACGGAGATACTTTCTTCCATGGGCATGTAAGTGGATGGGTAAAAGGAACCCTTCAACTTACTACTCAATTTCTTCAAAGTTCTCACCTTTTCTTTTCCTTTCTTTTTTCGCTCAAACTTATATTTATTCCACCACTGAAGTGCACATCCTCTCAATCTTGAAATAACCACTTTGAACTTCTCTTGGTCATTAAGGATACAACAAGCAAAAACTCGTTCCACCTTAGATAACCAACCTGCGAACTCTTCCTTTTCGCAATGAAATTTTGGAATTGCAAAACAAGCATATCCAATATCAATAAGAGCTAGTTCTTTCTCCAAGTTCTTTGAAGACGGCATGAAGGATGAGGTCTAGGGTTCTTTGTGGATTGATTTGAAACGTAAGTTGGCTGTGGCAAAGGTGGCACGGTTATGCAAGGGGGCACGGTCAGGCCGTGCTATGCTTCGGCTGAAGAAAATACAGAAAAGTAGAGTGGCACGGTCGTGCTTGGCGGCACGGGGGCACCGTGCTCAGTCTCGACTTGAAGATTTCTGGAAAAATGATATGGCACGGTCGTGTATGGTGGCACGGGGGCACCGTGCTGCTTCTCTGGTCTTCGAGACTCGGATTGCCGGGTTGTGCCTCTTTTTGTTTTTTGTATTTTGGCTTTTTGGGATGTATGTGGGTGTGATGTGGGTCACTTAAGAACCTTGGCTCTGATACCAATTGATGTAGATGTGGGTGGTAAGTGAACCAAATCAACTCAAACTCAAACTAAACAAGGATCAACCAAAGAATAGTGAATATGGTGGAAGATAGTTTGAGATGGTTTGAAGAATAATAACAAAAAGAACAAGGATAAACAAGACCTTGTAATTAAGATAATCCTTCACGGAGCCACTCAATGACTTGATCTTGGGCTAACTCTCTTGTCTTAACCAAGGAATCACTCCAATTGGAAAAGGAAGAGAACCTAGAACACCACTTGAATGTGCCACAATTCAAGATATAGAACTAGGAATTTAGTTGCACTTTTGAGAAACACACTCAAAGTACTTGTATTGCTTTGGAAATTTCTTACAATGCTGAAATGATTAGCTTCACATGCCCCTCCCCTTTTATAGACTCAGCAAAAGACAATCAAAAAACTCAAATAACTCCTAACAATTAAAACTAGCTAATGAAAAGTCTAAGAAAAATGAAAAGACTCATCATAAAGGGGGTGGGGGAGGTTACAAGGAATATTCTAGGATTTTTGCAGCTGATTACATCAATCTAGAAGCATCTAAAACGTGCACAATATCAGCCACACAAATATATGTAACCTAAGACTCTTCATATTCCCAGCATTAATCCTTGCAACTTCCTCAACTTCAACAGAGCATAACTTCCAGAATACTCGGCCAAATCACGCGTTCTTGGGCTTGTTAGAAAGCCCTGGAAGTCTATTTTCCAGGATGGGCTCATTTGCTCAATTTGGATAAGCGGTTTGAAAGTTATGGCCCAAACAATGCACCTATCTCAGACTGGACTGGATCAGCACAACGTATCTTTGAGTGATATTTTGCCCAATCAAATGAAGTCCAAATTAAATAAAATTGGGCTTATTTTAAAGCTGACATCTTAAGCTTCAAAAGCACATGGGCCCTCAAGTTGTGGGTCCACTTGAGCTTGTCCAAAAGTGGTCACAAAAATTGGGTTCCGCAGGGATGAATTCGGCACCAAATTTCTAGCAAAGTTTAACCTCTTTTTGACCTCTTCATAGTGTCGTGAGTCTTTGAACTCACTTAATAAGACCAAATAAACACACTTCCAAGCATGATCTTCTTTGACCCTTTTCTTCTTTGAAATTGGTCTTGAATAAAAATGATGAATATGGAAATATGCATCATACTCCCCGGGTTGTTTTGAGTTTGTCCTCAAACTCAAAGGGTTGGCAAGCTTCTCATGAAGGGAGGCATGCTTATGAAATGGGAGCTGTTGTAGGAAGGGGTCAAAGGGCATCACCTCTAGAGAGATATAGAAGAGGGTGAGGGGAGGATGATAAAACGGGTCATACCTGGGGAGGAGAAGAGGCGGAAGTGAGAAATCTTCTTTGGGGGCAAGGGTTTGGGAAGAATGAATGAGGGTTAAGGCTTGTCGGTCCTTTTGTGGTTTGAGGGCTTGGGAAGGTTGAATGGGGGTTAAGGTGAATTCTTCTTGGGTCAAGAGTTGCTCAACTTCTTCAATAACCCCACATGGCTCCAACTCGGGTGCTTGGAGTTCGGTAGGGCGTACTTCTTGAATCAAGAGTTGTTCAAACTCTTCAGCAACCCTACATGGCTTCATCACTTCAAGGTCTTTAACTACATGTTCTTCAATTCTTGGAGTTATGCTCAAATTCACCTCATTATCTTCTTGGCACCCTTCTTCGGTGAAGGATTGCTCAATTTCTTGCACAATCTCTTCTTGCTTCAACTCGGATCTTTGGGCCTGAAGTTCAATGGTCTCTTCATCACCACAGTCACCAAAAACAAGAGGTAGGTCAACTAGGCTTGAAGCTTCCTCTCCTTGGATCTTTTCATCTTTGTTTGGCTTTTGAGAACCCTTCTCTAAGTGAAGTATTTCTTCTCTTTCAACCTTGAGTTCAATTTCTTCTTCAAGGCTTTCCTCCTGATCGTTCTCTTCTTCCACGGCTTTCCTTTCTTCCAAGGTAATGACCTCGTTGTTTGGGCAATCCGTGGATAAGTGTCTGATGTAGATGTGGGTGGTAAGTGAACCAAATCAACTCAAACTCAAACTAAACAAGAATCAACCAAAGAAAAGTGAATATGGTGGAAGAGAGTTTGAGATGGTTTGAAGAATAATAACAAAAAGAACAAGGATAAACAAGACCTTGTAATTAAGATAATCCTTCACGGAGCCACTCAATGACTTGATCTTGGGCTAATTCTCTTGTCTTAACCAAGGAATCACTCCAATTGGAAAAGGAAAAGAACCTAGAACACCACTTGAATGAGCCAAATTCAAGATATAGAACTAGGAATTTTGAGACACAAATGAGAATCACTCCCAAAGGTGCTTGTATTACTTTGGAAATCTCTTACAATGCTGAATGATTAGCTTCACATGCCCCTCCTCTTTTATAGACTCAGCAAAAGACAATCAAAAGACTCAAATAACTCCTAACAATTAAAAACTAGCTAAAGAAAAGTCTAAGAAAAATGAAAAGACACATCATAAAAGGGGGTGGGGGAGGTTACAAGGAATATTCTAGGATTTTTGCAGCTGATTACATCAATCTAGAAGCATCTAAAACGTGCACAATATCAGCCACACCAATATATGTAACCTAAGACTCTTCATATTCCCAGCATTAATCCTTGCAACTGCCTCAACTTCAACAGAGCATAACTTCCAGAATACTCGGCCAAATCACGCGTTCTTGGGCTTGTTAGAAAGCCTGGAAGTCTATTTTCCAGAATGGGCTCATTTGCTCAATTTGGATAAGCGGTTTGAAAGTTATGGCCCAAACAATGCACCTATCTCAGACTGGACTGGCTCAGCACAACGTATCTTTGAGTGATATTTTGCCCAATCAAATGATGTCCAAATTAAATAAAATTGGGCTTATTTTAAAGCTGACATCTTAAGCTTCAAAACCATGTGGATCCTCAAGTTGTGGGTCCACTTGAGCTTGTCCAAAAGTGGTCACAAAAAATCGGGTTCCGCAGGGATGAATTCAGCGCCAAATTTCTAGCAAGGCTTAACCTCTTTTTGACCTCTTCATAGTGTCGTGAGTCTTTGAACTCACTTAATAAGACCAAATAAGCACACTTCCAAGCATGATCTTCTTTGACCCGTTTCTTCTTTGAAATTGGACTTGAATAAAAATGATGCATATGGAAATATGCATCATACTCCCCGGGTTGTTTTGAGTTTGTCCTCAAACTCAAAGGGTTGGCAAGCTTCTCATGAAGGGAGGCATGCTGATGAAATGGGAGCTCTTGTAGGAAGTGGTCAAAGGGCATCACCTCTAGAGAGATATAGAAGAGGGTGAGGGGAGGATGATAAACCGGGTCATATCTGGTGAGGAGAAGAGGCGGAAGTGGGAAATCTTCTTTGGGGGCAAGGGTTTGGGAAGGATGAATGAGGGTTAAAGCTTGTCGGTCCTTTTGTGGTTTGAAGGGTTGGGAAGGTTGAATGGGGGTTAAGGTGAATTCTTCTTGGGTCAAGAGTTGCTCAAACTTTTCAATAACCCCACATGCCTCCAACTCGGGTGCTTGGAGTTGGGTAGGGCGTACTTCTTGAATCAAGAGTTGTTCAAACTCTTCAGCAACCATACAAGGCTTCATCACTTCAAGGTCTTTGACTACATGCTCTTCAATTCTTGGGGTTATGCTCAAATTCACCTCATTATCTTCTTGGCACCCTTCTTCGGTAAAGGATTGCTCAATTTCTTGCACAATCTCTTCTTGCTTCAACTCGGATCTTTGGGTCTCAAGTTCAATGGTCTCTTCATCACCACAGTCACCAAAACAAGAGGTAGGTCAACTAGGCTTGAAGCTTCCTCTCCTTGGATCTTTTCATCTTTGTTTGGCTTTTGAGAAAACTTCTCTAAGTGAAGTATTTCTTCTTTTTCAACCTTGAGTTCAATTTCTTCTTCAAGGCTTTCCTCCTGTTCGTTCTCTTCTTCCACGGCTTTCCTTTCTTCCAAGGTAATGACCTCGTTGTTTGGGCAATCCGTGGATAAGTGTCCAAGCCCTTGGCTCTTGAGACACCTCCTAGGTTGTGGGGGAAAGATCATTTGTGGGGTTGGTTCTTTTTGTGGGGTGGAAGGGAATGAACCCGGGAGCTTAACGGAGATACTTTCTTTCATGGGCATGTAAGTGGATGGGTAAAAGGAACCCTTCAACTTACTACTCAATTTTTTCCAAGTTCTCACCTTTTCTTTTCCCTTCTTTTTTCGCTCAAACTTATATTTATTCCACCACTGAAGTGCACAACCTCTCAATCTTGAAATAACCACTTCGAACTTCTGTTGGTCATTAAGGATACAACAAGCAAAAACTCGTTCCACCTTAGATAACCAACCTGCGAACTCTTCCTTTTCGCCATGAAATTTAAATTTTGGAATTGCAAAGCAAGCATATCCAATATCAATAAGAGCTAGTTCTTTCTCCAAGTTCTTTGAAGACGGCATGAAGGATGAGGTCTAGGGTTCTTCGTGGATTGATTTGAAACGTAAGTTGGCTGTGGCAAAGGTGGCCCGGTCGTGCAAGGGGGCACGGTCAGGCCGTGCTATGCTTCGGCTGAAGAAAATGCAGAAAAGTAGCGTGGCACGGTCGTGCGTGTCGGCACGGGGGCACCGTGCTCCGTCTCGACTTGAAGATTCCTGGAAAAAGAATATGGCACGGTCGTGTGTTGTGGCACGGGGGCACCGTGCTGCTTCTCTGGTCTTCAAGACTTCGGATTGCCGGTTTGTGCCTCTTTTTTTTTTTTTATATTTTGGCTTTTTGGGATGTGTTTGGGTATGATGTGGGTCACTTAAAAGCCTTGGCTCTGATACCAATTGATGTAGATGTGGGTGGTAAGTGAACCAAATCAACTCAAACTCAAACTAAACAAGAATCAACCAAAGAAAAGTGAATATGGTGGAAGATAGTTTGAGATGGTTTAAAGAATAATAACAAAAAGAACAAGGATAAACAAGACCTTGTAATTAAGATAATCCTTCACGGAGCCACTCAATGACTTGATCTTGGGCTAATTCTCTTGTCTTAACAAGGAATCACTCCAATTGGAAAAGGAAGAGAACCTAGAACACCACTTGAATGAGCCAAATTCAAGACATAGAACTAGGAATTTTGAGACACAAATGAGAATCACTCTCAAAGGTGCTTGTATTACTTTGGAAATCTCTTACAATGATGAATGATTAGCTTCACATGCCCCTCCCCTTTTATAGACTCAGCAAAAGACAATCAAAAGACTCAAATAACTCCTAACAATTAAAACTAGCTAATGAAAAGTCTAAGAAAAATGAAAAGACTCATCATAAAAGGGGTGGGGGAGGTTACAAGGAATATTCTAGGATTTTTGCAGCTGATTACATCAGTCTAGAAGCATCTAAAACGTGCACAATATCAGCCACACAAATATATGTAACCTAAGACTCTTCATATTCCCAGCATTAATCCTTGCAACTGCCTCAACTTCAACAGAGAATAACTTCCAGAATACTCGGCCAAATCACACGTTCTTGGGCTTGTTAGAAAGCCCTGGAAGTCTAGTTTCCAGAATGGGCTCATTTGCTCAATTTGGATAAGCGGTTTAAAAGTTATGGCCAAAACAATGCACCTATCTCAGACTGGACTGGATCAGCACAACGTATCTTTGAGTGATATTTTGCCCAATCAAATGATGTCCAAATTAAACAAACTTGGGCTTATTTGAAAGCTGAAATCTTAAACTTCAAAACCATGTGAAGCCTCAAGTTGTGGGTCCACTTGAGCTTGTCCAAAAGTGGTCACAAAAAATCGGGTTCCGCAGGGATGAATTCAGCGCCAAATTTCTAGCAAAGCTTAACCTCTTTTTGCCCTCTTCATAGTGTCGTGAGTCTTTGAACTCACTTAATAAGACCAAATAAGCACACTTCCAAGCATGATCTTCTTTGACCCTTTTCTTCTTTGAAATTGGACTGAATAAAAATGAGCATATGGAAATATGCATCCAGTGTCCAAAGCCCTAGTGGCAATTGAGACACCTACTAGGTTGTGGGGGAAAAGATCATTGTGGGTTGGTCTTTTGTGGGGTGGACGGGAATGAACCGTGAGCTTAACGGAGATATTTCTTTCATGGGCATGGAAGTGGATGGGTAAAAGGGAATCCTTTCAACTTACTATCAATTCTTTCCAAGTTCTTCACCTTTTCTTTTCCTTTCTTTTTTCGCTCAAACTTGTATTTATTCCACCACTGAAGTGCACAGCCTCTCAATCTTGAAATAACCACTTCGAACTTCTGTTGGTCGTTAAGGATACAACAAGCAAAAACTCGTTCCACCTTAGATAACCAACCTGCGAACTCTTCCTTTTCGCCATGAAATTTTGGAATTGCAAAGCAAGCATATCTAATATCAATAAGAGCTAGTTCTTTCTCCAAGTTCTTTGAAGACGGCATAAAGGATGAGGTCTAGGGTTCTTCGTGGATTGATTTGAAACGAAAGTTGGCTGTGGGAAAGGTGGCACGGTCGTGCAAGGGGGCACGGGCAGGCCGTGCTATGCTTCGACTTGAGGAAATGCAGAAAAGTATAGTGGCACGGTCGTGCTGTGTGGCACGGGGGCACCGTGCGAAATTTCTGGACTTCGGGAATGGTTTTGCCACTTTGTGCTTCTTTTTTGTTTTTGTGTTTTGGCTTTTTGGGATGTGTTTGGGTGTGAAGTGGGTCACTTAAAAACCGTGGCTCTGATACCAATTGATGTATATGTGGGTGGCAAGTGAACCAAATCAAACTCCAACTCAAAATAAGCCAAATTGGGAAGAGAAATGAAAGATGGATGAGATGGATGAAGAACTTCACTACACAAGAAAAAAGGATAGAACAAGATCTTGTAATTGAGATAATCCTTCACGGAGCCACTCAATGACTTGACCTTGGGCTAATTCTCTTGTCTTATCCAAGGAATCACTCCAATTGGAAAAGATAGAGAACCTAGAACACCACTTGAATTAGCCAAATTCAAGATATAGAACTAGGAATTTTTGAGACACAAATGAGAATCACTCTCAAAGGTGCTTGTATTAATTTGGAAATCTCTTACAATGCTGAATGATTAGCTTCACATGCCCCTCCCCTTTTATAGACTCAGCAAA
>JAKOGI010004727.1:15000-21468 GCA_029747015.1 Carnegiea gigantea | reverse complement strand
ATATATATATATGTATATATATGCTCTCCACCATGCTGGCTGCGTGGTTGAAAGGAGATAGTTCCTCGATACTGAGGATGGGCTACGAGCTGGGACTTGATCCAATGTCCACATGGGGTGAGGAAACTAATGTGTGAATGGTCACAGCTATATTCCTTGAATCTATTAAGAAAGTCAACTCCTAAGAGGAGGTTATAGGTAGCATCTTTAGGTGCTTGTATTACTACAGTAGGTAGTGGTAATACCTTGAACTGGTTTTCGGTGCTATCTTGGATAGCTACAAACTGACCAAAAACGGCTTTGGTGAGTTTAGTAACCTGTCCAGATGCTACAACCACCTGTAGGGGTTTATGCAAATCTTTCCAGTATCGTTCTGGATAAGAATTGGCGGATGCCATTGTGACATCTGATCCGGTGTCTATCATGGCATGAAACCATTCAGGTTGATGAAACCTGTAAACTAACTGTACCTTGATATACGGTACCTTATTCATGGACTTTACTGGCATGAACAATTATACCATTGAGCTTAATGGTCATAAAATGCTCAGTTATGGAATAAATGGTTTCTGATAAGAAACGCATTCCTAAGAGCAAATCAGCTTTAGTATTGAAAGCTTGATTTTCAAGATGAATAATCCGTTCAACGGATTCAAAGAGTACAGGAACATAAGTTAGTTTATGTTCTTGCATTTGAGAATAAATCTCAGGACCAGCGTAGTTATGCTGAATGGCAGGATTAATCCAAATCAATCCGTCTTTCCATTGTGTGATGTAAATCTTACTCACAATTTGGAAATTAGCCAATTTTGGATTTGGCAATCGCTCAAGGGGGTAGCTTCGTAGAATACTACCGTCTACGGAGTATCTACCTTGCATACTGTTGCATCTATTAAACAGTGGTTTCTGTTTAATATCAATTTGCCACTCGTTGATTGGCTGCAACTTAGGTCTAGAAATCTCTTGGACTTCACAGATATCAGAAAAGATATCGTCTAACTCAATTTCGTCTTTTTGGAGAAATTGGTCAATAACATGAGTGTTACTTAGCATGTAACTTACCATGGTATAGATGGTAAATAGTGAATGGTGTAGACTTTCTAGTAAGTCTGACCTTTGAAAGTGATAACAGAGATTTAGGGCACGGTTAGTGTCTAAATCCCTAATGGGTATACTATACCCTGGGTAAGTGGTGAAACTAAGGTTTTGGTAAACCAAGTTTCCCTTCAGAATGCCTATTATGGCTTCTGATCGATTTGCAATGCGATTATGCATTAATGTAAGAATTATAGGGGTGTCTAATCCCTTTTGAAAGGTAGCTTTCAAATGAATTCTTACTGCACCAAAATGGATATAACCGATCTTAGTTCGGTCTTTTTCAGGGATTTTCCTGATTTTTTGTCTAATCTGTTCGATGGTTACTAAGGGCAATTCTACTTGTCCTTCAGCTAGATTGCTGCTAATAGAGGTTTCCTGAATATTAGTACCAAAGTACTGAATATTCTTTCTACGGAAAATTTGTAATAAGGTTCGTTTAAAACCTTCATGCTCATTTATCTTGAGGTTTCTAGATAAAATCTTTTGATACTTCTTTTTATCGAAAAGTATCTCATTAGAATACGTACCTGAGGATTCACCTTCTTCTTGTTGTGAATGCTCTTCAGTCTGACTCATCGTCTGAGCTGCTGGATAAATATGTTAAGACGAGGATCTCGTCTTCAGACGTTATGTCTGAAAATGCTACTTCTTCGTAGCCTGCAAATTGCTCAAATAACTCATTAGAGCAAACGCCAGCAAAATTAATCTTTTTGGGGCATTCATTTGCATAATGTCCCTTTTCATTGTAGTTCCAACATTTACAATCTTGTTTTTGGATCTGCTTAGAAGAACTCTTGTCTTCCTTTTTCTTTTGTTTCTTTTTAAAGAATTTTCTTTTCTTCTTGAAAGGTTTGGGGTGCTTCTTGACACGTTTACCAAGTTTCTTTTTGGCCTTAAACTTCTTTTTCTGTTTAGTAGGTTTGTCTAATTGACAACCAAACTTACTACGATAATAGAGCTGATCTTTACATTTCAGCTTCTTTTGGTCCTTTTGAAGCCTCTTTCTTTTATAGGCTTTTTCACATTCATCTGCTAGTGTTACTCTAGCAAACTCAATTCTGGCACCTAATGTGTCAGTTCTTTCAGGTCGTTCTGCGGCCTTCCATTTACTAAATATTAAATCACTCCATGGGAATGGTAATTTAGTAAAGAACATATCGTTATGGAAATTTAACGAATTAGGGGCTGCTGAAGATATTTCAGCTTTGTAATAATACTTTTCAAATTCACAAACATAGGCATCAAAATAATTGATGTCGCATATCTGTAAATTATAAAGCATCGTGAGGTATTTTTGCCTCTTTAATCGTTTCTCTCTTAAACGATACTGAGAATAGTCTTCTTCCAAAAATTCTCTTCGAATTTCGTTCTCAATCGTATTAATGATTGTTTTATTGTCATTAGTGGTTGTTCCACCTAAATATCTTACCTTGGTTTCTTCAGGTAAGGCAGTAAACCAGTCAGATACTTTCCCACTTAAAGTTAAAGGGATGAAAATTTTTAATTCATCACCATCTGTTCTAGTGACACCAGAATAAATGAGTAAGGCTTTTACCCATTCCTTGATAACTTCGTCTGTATTTGTAACACAGTCAATGTTTAAGGTAGCGCCTGCATTACTCAAAGGGTAGGCATGGCCTGGGTGAGGGAATAGATGAGGTCTTCCCACTCGTCTTTGTCTAGACGATGAGTGACGATATCGGTAGCGTTGTGCTTCCTCTTCGTCGTCACTTCCTATTTAACTATCAAGATTAGTCTGACTCTCAGGTCTTACCTCTGGACCACTTGGACCACTTGGACCACTAGACTGGGTCGAATCTGGTACAATCATGGGGTGACTAGATGATGCTTCACCGGTAGCCTCCATATTACATTGTAATTGGAGTTCATTGATCTTATCTAAGATCTCATCTTTCTCATCAGAATTAGCTTGAGCATATTCTTGCTCTAATTCTTCTAAGGAGATAAACGTTCGAACCATGTTCGAAATTGAAGGATACCCTGGTTTGGTAGGGTCAATAGAAGGGTTAAATCTAACTCTTCTGTGAACAATTTGTTGTTCTGGTTCTGATTTAGGAGTATGCAGAATTAATTTCTGGATCTCTCCTAATCCCTCGTAGATACTGTTTAACTTAGTATCTATTGTTTGTCCTTCTAAATTGGACTTCCACAATTCCTTATAAGGAGATGATGAACTGCTACTAGCTTTATCCATCACTCAATCCTGATAAAGAATCTCTAGCAGGACTTGCTAGGTCAGGTTGTACGTACCATTGACAATTGGCAAGTTCAGCCTGTTGACAGATATAAATCCATCTTTTATCTTTGGTTTTAAGACAATTTGTTTGGTCTCTGGGTCTGAGACATGAAGAATGGCTCTGATACCATTTCGACAGCTTCTTTTTCCAGTTATTGAGCATAGCTACAACTGGGTGCGGAATTATTTTTAGACCTATTGGTCTTTCTTCTTTTAAGAAACTCTTGATATCTCTAGTCATAATTTTGGTTATGACGTCTAAGACAAGTGTCTAAAGAAAGTAAGGCCTCATTAATGCCATCAAGAATAGCCTTTTGGCGGTGGATAGCGTTAATATGATAAAGATTATCATTTTCAAGGATACTCCTTGGGCTTGGGATAATTATCTCGCCATTAGCGAGTACTAGAGGATTATCGAAGAAGTCATCTCCTAATCGTTCTAGTCCTCGTCTGCTAATGTTAAGCAGGGTCTCTTTGACCTGAATAATAAACTCACTGTTTTCCTTCTCTAGAAGGCATCGTTCTAAGGTATTTTTAACTATAGCCTTAGCATACAGTTGTTCAGGACTGAAGGGGTTCATGATAACTAAAATAGGTTTCAAGCATATAAACAAATTAATGATAATTATTAGTCTTATCAAACTAAGTAGTAAATATGCATCTTGAGATAGAACATGATTAGTTAGAGTCAAGATCAATACCTCGCTGGACCTCAGCCTCTTTCGCCGGCGACCACCTGTCTATTGGCTACTTCTCTGGCTATTCCAAAGGTACTCCAGACCTTTCTCTCAAACCAAATAATGTTGTACACCAAGATATATAAAAACTACTTTTATTGATAATACTAATAATTATACACTAATCTTGTTTACATACTCTACTCCCTAAAGGAGTAGTTACTCAACCTTCATTCTCTCTCTAGGAATTTTTAGATAGAGATGCTCTCTCCGTTTTTCGATACCTCTAACAAATGAGGCAATGCTCCTTATATAGAGCAACACGACCGACAATCGTACAAATCACCTAAAGCAAATAGTACAAATTTCAAAAGAAAAATTACATAATTTGCTTTTACTATTGGTGATAGTGCGCCTGCGTCGTCCTTTTGCTTTTGCACTATTGAAGATTCCTGCTTTTACTGTAGGAAATGCGTTCTTTCTTTTCGTACGAAAACGCGTTGTCCTTTGCAATGGTGGACGTCCTTTTCTTGCAGTGCTGGCCTTTGCTTTTCTTAATCACGAAGCGTCCTTCTGCTTCTTCAGTAGTGGGTGTTGCTTTTGATAAATAGTGCCTTTCACAGCTGGCTGATAGTAATACCTTCTTGGTACTTTCTTGTGGGGTCCAACACGCTTCCTTTCTATAGAAGCCTGAGAGGGCAAATACAGCAACCTGCTGTCTTTTCTTCGTGGAGATTTCCACATAGCAGACTTCGCGTATGATGAGTTCCTGGTATTCTACAAGTATGTATTAGGCTAATCCCTGAACTTATTTTGTTTAGGGCATCATACCTAGGGGTACAATTTCCTTCAGCATAAATAAAAATGTTGCTGGGGGAATTATACATAAAGCCTTTGTTGGCTTTTCTTAAAGATTCTAATTTCTTTAAGATGACGATAAACCCGAGAGCTCGTCTATTACAGATCCATCCCTCATCAATATCTGGGATTTCAAGGGATTTGTTCTTTCTGAACTTTAAATTAGCCTTGTTGGGGGTACAAAGCTGGATAATTAACCATGCTGGTGCTGGAGTTGGTAGAACTTCTGGGCTGGCAGATAGTATTTTTAATACTATCCAATCAGATTTGGAGCTCTTTCGAAACTTTTTGACAGCTTCGATTATGGACTTATGTAGTCCTAGAATTTCTCTGTTTCCGGGGCTGCATGTAATGCTAGCACAGAAACCGAACATGACTGCCTTGCTAACGTCGTCTGTAGGACTCCCTGCAAGAAAATGAATTTTGGGATAAATTCCAGAAGTGTCAATCATTTGACTGTTAGTGCTCTGGGCTGTATAAACCCATTTTGAATATGAAACGTATTGTTCCATGGATATAGCCTGATTCAATATAGGCTTTTGTGCCTTGGGCACGATGACTGTGAAGTCATCTTCTTCCTCTGTTTCTGAGGAGGTAGAACATTCCTGAACCTTTCCTTTCGTTTTGAAAGTAGGCTTAAGGATTTCTTGTGTGGAGAAAAGTCCCTCTCCTTCTTGGAGACTATCGGACACGAGTCCTTTTCCTTTTTGGGCACGTTCACATGCTCCAAGAAAGGCCTGATGTGTTTCATCAGATAAGTCAATGGCTTGTAACGCCATTACTTCATCGAGGCTAGATAAGGCCTGGATGATACGAGGATTAATTTCCTCTGCAATTTCCTTCTGGATTTGTGTCATTCGTTCATGAGCGACACATAATTCATGGATGGCCATTTCCAATAAGGATCTGGCGTCTGCTGAAGATGTCTCTTCCTCAACCATTGGCTTCCCTGCTAAGAAAATCAGCAAGATGGTTATTCTTACCTTTTATATGTTCAATATCGAATTGATATTCCTGAAAATATTGTTGCCATCTATGGCGTCTCTTGTACTCAGGGGTACAGGGGAGCTTATTAAAAATGTAAGCTTTCACATTAGTGTTATCTGTTCTGACTAAGAACTTTACAGGTAAAATAAAGAAATGGAATTTAGCAAAACTCCGTTTTAAGGTCTGAGGCATCTGTTTCAACTATTAGTTGATCACCTGGTTCAGGGATGGCCAATCTAGGTAATTGCCTGCACAACTTCTTGAGTTGTTGGACAAGATGGGTGTGGTAGTCTTGCCATTGTAAATTTAATCTTTTCTTAAGAAGATCTTGAAGTGGACCTCTTAGCCATGCTAGGTTAGGCACAAAGTCACTGACATAATTGATACATCCTAAGAATCGTTCAACCTGTTTTCGGTCGCAGAGTTTATCAGGGAAGTTGGCAACTTTTTCACATATGTGGGGTTGCATTTCTATACCCTTATGGTCGATTTTTAGACCTAAAAACTCGATTTGTTCTTTTGCAATCTCAGCCTTTTTAGCTGATAGTATTAACCCGTGATTACGGCTTTTCTCAATAAATTTCATGAGAT
>JAKOGI010004727.1:0-7500 GCA_029747015.1 Carnegiea gigantea | reverse complement strand
TGATTTAGATGATGAACATGATATTATATAAGGTTCTCCGATTATACCCACAAGTAAAAGAACTATCCAGCGAAGACACCAAATTAAAGGATGTACAATTACCAGTGGGGGAGCTGTTAGACTTTTCGTTCATTTATGTTCACCACCATGCCAAGATATGGCACCCCGATGCTAAGGAGTTTTGACCATAGAGATTTTTCAAAGGCATCTTGACGGCGACAGGAGGGAACATGTCATTAATCTCTTTTGGATGGGGCCCACACAATGGCATAGTCTCCAACTTTGCAATGATGGAGGCTAACGTAAGTTGGCTTTGATCTTGGAACAGTTCTCCTTAGAGTTGTCCCCATCCTATGCGCTTGCTTCAACAATGAGAAATGAAACAATTCATTCTCAATTTGGTGCCAACTTATAATTAGTTGCATATAGACATGGAATTAATTTTCATGTCCATGCATTGATTGGTCATAATACATAATTTATTGGTCACAACATATAATTTATTGTATGCATTCTATTCCAAGACGATAGTAAAGGTGAGTCAAATTGCTCAACCAGTGTTGCCGAAATCTACTAGCACACATGATTGAGGGGTTGAAATTTCTTGAGGCATGTGATATATCTTGACTATAAACCTCATCATTTGTTGGCTAAAACTTAGTGGGCATCAAAGCCAACTATTTATGCTCAGGCAATAAATGAAAGAAGATAAATCAAGACTGTTAATGGTAGTTGTGCTATGTATAAGCCGGTGGAGGAGACTTATGAATTCTCTACAATTAATTCAAGCTCTCATTTCCCTGTCTATAAAATGGATGACCTATAGCAAAAATAAGCCATAGTACGTGTATTGTATTTTTATACAATATTTGGTGTCCAAAATTCGTGGGTTGATCCCTTATTTTATTTGAGGGTGTTTTGGGTGTTGTTAGGAAGTGTTAAAACATATTTTGTATCCCTTTTGCAGTCCCCCATTTTAATAGTGGATTTTGCTCCTCGTGTCGTCTGTGATTTTTACCTCCATATTGGAGGGTTCATCGCGAAATATTATATGCCATCTTACTCTCTTTCCTACTTGTCTTGAATATGGAATCATATTCAATTGAATATTGTATCCTAACTATGCCATTTCTACAACAAATTGGTATTAGAATGTTGTCTTGTTCAATTGGATAACATGACTTCCATCATGAAATTTGATATTCAGAAGTTCGATGAAAAAAAATTAATTTTAGCATATGGCACGTTCAAATGATGGCCACTTTTATCCAACATGGGTTGAAAAAAGCCCTCGGTGGAAACTTGAACAAGCAAGATACTATGACTGATGAGAAATGGAATGAGTTGGATGAAAAATCCCTTTCAACAATCTAACTTTGCTTGTCTTAGGAGGTTTTACGAGAGATTATTAAAGAAGAAATAGTTGCAGGTTTGTGGCTGAAATTAGAGGAGCGGTGTATGACAAAAAGCCTCGTAAATAAGTTTTGTCTCAAAGAAAGATTGTACATTCTTAAAATGGCAAAAGATATACCCATTAAATCTCATTTTGATGAGTTTAATTCCATTCTAGTTGATTTGGAAAATTTAAACGTGGCCACTAATGAAGAAGATAAAACTGTCTTATTAGTGTGTTCACTGCCTCGTTTATATAGTAATTTCAAAGGCGTTATACTATACGGTAATGGTGAGCCCTTTTTGCTTGAAGATGGTAAGACAAGTCTTTTGGCTAAAGAAAATTATGACTCAAAAAATATTTATGAGGAGCAAGCCGAGGGTCTAATGGCTAGAGGTAGAACCCCATAAAAGGATAATAGCAGTAGATCTAAATTCATGTCTAAATTCAAAGACATAAGTAATCAGAAATTCTGTCATTATTGTGGGAAAAAGGGCATGAAAATTTTGAATGTTTTAAGTTGAAAAATAAGAAGCAAAGGGGTAAGCCGCCGTAGCTAGCATTGCGGATAACGAGTCCCAAATCGATGTATTATTAGTTGTTAATGGTGAAAATCGATCTAAGACCTTGTGGATTCCTACTTCTGGTTGTTTCTATCACATGTGTCGTCATAGAGATTGGTTCACCACTTATGAGTTAGTTGACTATAGTGTTATTTTAATAAGGAATAATGCATAGTATAAAGCTGTGGAAAAAGGAACTGTCCAATTGAAGATGCATGATGGCATGATTTGAACATTAACTAATATTAGATTACAGAGGAATCTTATCTCTCTTAGTACCCTTGAGCCTCTTGGGGTGCAAATATACAATTGAAGGTGGTGTTCTAAAAGTCTTTTAATGGTGTCCTTGTCTTGATCAAAGCTAACCAATCTGGAAGTTTGTATGTGCTGTAAGGATTTACTATTATAGGTTCAGTAGCAGTGTCATCATCCATGTTAGATTCTAATGTCACAAAATTATGGCATATGCATCTTGGTCATATGAGTGACAAAGGAATGACTATTTGAGTGAGAGAGTCTCTTATGAGGCCAAAGTACCTGTAAGATGGAATTTTGTGAACATTGTGTACTTGGTAAACAAAAATAGCTCTGTTTCAATATTGCTATTCATAGAATGAAGGCTAATCTTGATCATATTGATTCAAATCTTTGGCGTCCCTCTCATGTTCCCTCTAAAGGAGGACACTGTTATATCCTAACCATCATTGTTGATTTTTTTAGAAAAGCAAGGTATATTTTCTAAAATGGAAAAATGAAGTCTTTTCCACATTCACAAAGTGGAAAATTTTAATAAAGAATAAGACTGAAAAAAGGATCAAGCAGCTTTACACAGATAGGTTTGGAATTCTGTAAAGGTGATAAAAATGAAGGAATTTCTCAACACCACATAGTTTTCAGTGCACCATAACAAAATGGCATTATAGGATGGATGAACTGGATGATTATGGAGAGAGTTTCTTGTATGCTCCCAAATTTTGGCTTGCCTAAAGAGTCCCAGGTAGAAACTGCTCCAATGGCTTCCTATTTGATGAATCGATCTCCATATACATCAGTCTACTTCAAGACACCATAGGAAGTTTGGTTAGGTAATCCTACTGATTATTTAAATTTAAAAGTTTTTCGTTGTCCTGCATATGCACATGTAAATCAATGAAAATTGGAACCTAGAGCTAGAAGGTGCATATTTTGGGGTTATGCATATGGAGTGAAAGGATACCGTTTATGGTGTCCTAATCTCAACAACCTTATAATTATTAGGTATATTACTTTTAATGAAAGTGCATTACTTCATCTCAAAAAAGAAACTGCTAGTTCTTTTTCCTTTCATGCAGGTGATGATTTGTAAAATGCCACTGAGATGATGTAGTTTGAATCGAAGGTGACTAATGCTAGCCAACAAGATATCTCTTCCTTCTCTTCACCACCATCTGAGATGCTTAATGCCAATATGCATGATTAAGGTGATGATTATTACTCAATTGCCCGAGAGAGACCAAAGAGAGAAATCAGAAGACCAAGAAGGTCTAGTGAAGCAAATTTTGTGGCCTATGCACTTCCAGTCGTAGAGAAAACCAATGAAGATAGAGAGCCTCCATCATCTTTTAAAGCTATTTCCTGCCCTAATCCTTCAAAGTGGCTTGTTGCCATGCATAAAGAAATTGAATCTATCCACATAAATGAGACTTAGGAGGTGGTAAGGCTACCTAAAGGACAAAGTTTTGTAGGTTGTACATGTGTCTCCATGAAGAAAGAAGGCAACCCTAGTGTTGAAAATGCAAGATTCAAAGCTCGCTTTGTTGCAAAAGGTTATACTCAAAAATAGGGTGTAGACTTTAATTAGACGTTTTGTCTTGTTGTTCATCACACTTCTATTCGTGTGCTTCTTGCATTAGTTGCCTTGTAGGATATAGAGTTAGAGTAACTTGATTTTAAGATTGTTGTTCTTCATAGAGAGCTTGAAGACAAATCTACACATAACAACTAGAGGGTTTTATCGTTCCTGGAAAGGAGGATCATGTTTGCCATATAAAGAAGTCTCGTTACTACCTAAAACAATCTTCTAGGCAATGGTATAAAAGGTTTGATTTTTTTATGATTGGGCATATTATTCTCGAAGCTAATGTGATAATTGTGAATAGAAATTTTTCAGATTGGTCATTTATATACTTACTTTTATACATTGATGATATGTTAATTGCTATTTGTGACATATCATTAATCAATGAGTTAAATGCCCAACTAAATAGTGAATTTGAGATGAAGGATTTGGGTGTTGCAAAGAAAACTCCCAAGATGGAGATTCATAAGGACAGTCAAGCACAAAAATTAATTTCGTGCTAAAACTTTGGGCATTTTCAAGCTAATTGTTCCAATAGAAAGACTCTTACCATCAAGGTGGTAGAAGAAATTGAACCATTCAGGAAGGATCTAATGAAGAAGAGGAAGGAAATGATGAGTCTACTTTGTTCACTCTACATATAGGAGAATTGCTATTGATCATGAGGTCCCTACATGTCATAAAGATTCCTTGTGAAGATGGCTGAAGGAGCAAATCTTTAACTCAAGGTGCACCATTGGAGTCTTGGAGGCAAGGTTTATGGCTTAATCATAGATGGTGGCAGTTGCACTAATATGGCCTCTAGGAGACCCATTGACAAGGTTGAAATCCCCACCAAGGAGCTTCCTATTCTACACTCTCTTCAATGGTAAGGTACAAGCAATAAGGCAACTACTTTAAGGCTAACTCTTAATTCATTCTCAATTGGTCCATTTTGTGGTGAAGTATTGTGTAATGTCCTCCCTATGAATGCATGCCACTTGTTACTTCGTAGACCTTGGTTATATCATCATAATCGTGTGATCTATGATGGGCATGCTAAAACTTATTCCCTCAAGCATAATAGGTGCAGCCTTACATTGACTCCTTTATTTACATCTAAACCTCATAAAATCAAGCCCGGGAAGGAAATGAGAAAAAAAACCTCTACCAAAGTGAAAAACAAGATAAGTGCGCCACTATTAAGAGCAAGCGTCAAATTGTCCCACTAATGGTCAAGCTAAATACAAGTGAAAAGATGAACCCTTTATGCCCTATGACACCAACACTCTCTCATGCTAGAGCTGAAGAGTTCATACATATACTCACTATTGGGAGTCTATTGCCGAGCAAACCATCTTTGGGAGTAGAGTCAAGTGAACTTGGTCAATCCTTGAGTGTGGACTCTTGAGCCTAGTGGACTCAGCTTGCCATGTGATGAATACATCAAGACCTTCAACAAGTTCATTGAAGTAAAGGATTTGAGGGGAAATCCTTCTCAAGAGGGGGTGTTCAATGTAAAGCAAACCACCAACGCCACGGCTCTCCAACATGTCAAGCTTTCAAAGCGAGGGGCTCCGTTAATTACTCCGGGCAATAGAGTAGTAGGGGAAGATCCTCGTAGGCCTATGCTCCTTGGGGGTCTTAAATGAGGTTCGAAGTAACTTTAAGATGAATGGCAAGGTAATTAGTAGTCATAAATAAGGAGCTTATGTAATTATTCTCCAAATCCAGTTCTTATTTTATTTTCCAATTTTAGTTAGGATTTTTAGCTCAACTTCAAGCTCTATTTTTAATGGGAAAATGGGCTCCAATTTTGTAAAACTGTACATGGATGGATAGCCTCGATGTCTTTTTTTATAAAGAGCTATGGATCACCTTCAATTTCCAAGGATTGAGTGAGATATGAAGCTTTAACCAAATAAGGGTTAGTGCAAGTTTAGAAGTATATGGTTTTAACTAAGAGCTTATTGGGCTAGTAAATAGATGATATAGAGGTTAAAATATTTTAAAGGAAGTTATAGACACTTCTAAAAGCTTCCCTGTAAATATATTCCCGAAATTCATCTATTTGGGATGGTGTAGGATGCCACCAATGTAATACATGTGCAGTAAATTCCAACTTAGTAATTGTCTAGTGGTCCCCCTTTGAATTGTATAGCTAGCTAGAATTTTATTGGTTGTTTTCTTTGTAATTCCATTAGTTTATATAAACGTTGGAGAGAAGGGTATCCATCCATTGAATGGATTGATTCCTTGCAATATTTTAAGGCTTGGATTAATGGAACGAAAAGCAAGTTGCTTATTATCTCTCTACAAAAAAACATCAATTTTTATTATCTCACTAGGAAAGTGGTGAATTTGATTCTTGTCTTTAATTCAATCTTTAGTGCTTATGCTTTATAAGATTAAAGTGTGCATTGATCTTTTATTGTTTGCTATTATCATTGCAAGTTTGAATCAATCAAATGCTAGTTCTGTGGATTTCTTCATTTAGGTCTTCTTGTGGGTTTTGACGTTCTTCAATCTCTTAGATTTCTTCATCAAGATTGTTGCCTTTATTTGGTCAAACAAATCTCACATGGTTCAATAAGGTAACTTGATGTATTTGTTAACAATTGTTAATTTCATTTAGGCAACCTTTAAGCCTAAGATTGAGATGTTTATCTGAGGCTGCAATGTAGATGCTTTTCTTCTAATTTTACAATTTCTTGGTGAATTTTCTTGTGAGGTCTCGCATTTGAAGTGGCTACAACTATGTTGTGATTTTAGGTGTATCTTTTTGAGGATGTTGATAATTATGTGCTTAGTGTTTTGTTTTCAACTAAATTACTAAAAAGCTAGTTCCATATTTGTAACAAATCTAAGTTTGCTAAAGTAAGCCTGTGGCCCAAAATTGCGCTAAATTGTGAGATGAGTCTTGTCAGTTAACTTTAGTGTTGGAGACTGCAGTGGACATGCTAGTGGCTTTTTATATTGTAGAAAACTCAACAATAATTTTGGTTATTGACCTCTAAAATCTAATGCAGTCGATTTGGATTATATAAGTGAAATGAGCTTTGTGCTAAGGTTTGGTTTTTGATTTTTTATTTACCACATAAATATTTATTGACAAGCAATTGATTTTTGTTTGTTTAAACTATTAGTCAAAATAACAGCAGTATCAATAACTCTTTCACAGGTAGCAAGAAATGATATATTTTGCTAAAGAGTGCCCTTCATGTTTTGAATAGGTAAATTAATCATTTGTCCTTGTGGATCCGACATTAATCCTCTCATGTCTACTAATTGAAATACCTAAGACACATTTTCTCTAACTTCTGAAAAAGACACTATATGGATTAGATTGTAAGGGTAAGTCATCCTAAAATTAGGATTCATGTCTTATCGAAAAATATTCACTTGTAGAGTACCATATCTCATACTTATAACACTGGTCTGGATTACTTATAATATTTTTTTGTTCAAGCTTTCTAAAACATATGTATAATTTTGTCGTTGTTGTGTGAATGAGAAGTACATGTATATTCCTTTCTTCTAGTTATGCATGTTTTACTATTCTGAAAAGAGCATATGTAGTTGGTCTCTTTGAACTTTGTGGTGAAATCAACTAGTAGTAATAGTGGCATTATATTAGTATTGTAAGAACAATCACTATAAAGACCTTCATTACCTGCATGTTCGTTGTAGTGAATTTATGTATTGATTATTGTGAACTATGCATATCA
>JAKOGI010004726.1:0-21485 GCA_029747015.1 Carnegiea gigantea | reverse complement strand
TTGGGAAGGATGAATGAGGGTTAAGGCTTGTCGGTCCTTTGTGGCTTGGGGCTTTGGCACGATGGAATAGGGGTCAAGGTGATTTTCTTCTCATCCTTAATAAAGGAGTAGGTGTTGAGGCGCCCATGATGAATTACATGGCGATCAAACATCCATGGTCTACCCAACAATATATGGCTTGCATCCATAGGAAGAATGTCACACAATATCCCATCCTTATAGTGGTCTCCAATAGAAAGAGAAATGAGGCACTGATGAGAAATGTATATACCTTTGCCTTGATTTAGCCATTGGATGCTATAAGGCTTAGGATTGGGTGTAGTCTCAAGTTTGAGCTTGTCCACCATGGTTTTGGATGCAACATTTGTACAACTACCTCCATCGATGATGAGGGTACAATCTTTCCCTTGAATAGTGCACCTTGTGTGGAAAATCGCCTCTCTTTGCTCCAAGCCTTCTTGAGTAGCAAATCCGCTCAATGCTCGCCTAATGACAAGCAACTCACCTTCACCGGGGCCTATGATAACCTCTTCTTCTTTTTCCTCCAAACTTTCCTCTTCTTCATGGTCATGCTCCTCAAAAGAAGCTTGGTACTCAGCCAGGGAAACAATCTTCTTGTTAGGACACTCAGATGCAAAATGTCCCATACCTTGACAACCGAAACAACGAACCTGGTCTTTTGGCCGTGAGGGCACTTTTGTGGGAGGTGGAGGGGTGATGGGAGGGACACTTTTGGCGGGTGAGGGGGTTTGAATTTGTGGGGGAAAGTAAGGTGATTCTTGAGAAAAAGGACGGGAGGGAGTCTTGGAAAAGATGCTCTTTTCCTTAGATTTCTTTTGTTGCTCTACCTTATAGGCTAGAGAACTCAAGTCATCTAGGGATGAATAGGGTTGCAACTCAATTACATGAGCAATGGACTCATCAAGACCGGTCAAGTATCTTACCAAGGTTTGTGAGTCGTCTTCTCTCAAATCGCATTTGAGTAGGAGTTGTTCAAACTCCCGAGTGTATTCTTCACACTCTTGGATCCTTGCTTGAGTCGATGGAGCTTGAGATAATTGTCTTGCACATAGTGAGAGGGAAGAAACTTGGCCTTGAGTTTTTCTTTCATTTTGGCCAAAGTTCTGATTTTCCCTTTCCCGTTTCTTGCTCTTTTCGCTCCAAGGTTAGCCCACCAGATTGAAGCATATTTTCTGAGTTTAAGGGCTACAAGCTTTACCTTCTTATCTTCCGGAATGTCCTCATATTCAAAGATCCTCTCAATGGTGTGCAACCAATCGAGAAATAAGTCCGGATCAAGTTGTCCTTCAAATTCGGGGATGTCAATTCGGACACCACCAATATTTCCTCCTTGCCTTCGTCTCCTTGGGGGTTCCTCATCACTTGAATTGGCATGGGAGTGATGGACTTCCTCTTCAGATTCAACCACCGGTTCATGAGGATGAGAGTGAGTGGGGCTATGAACCCACCTTCTTTTCTCCTCCAAAAGTTGCCCAAGTTGAGTTCGAAGATAAGTGAGTTGTGCTTCTAACTCTTCCACACGTGCTTGGTCGCTTCTTGTGGACTTTGGAGACATGTTGGAGATGCGTTGAAGGAAGAATATGCAGCAGGGAAAGTGGCACGGTCGTGCAAGGGGGCACGGTCAGGCCGTGCTATGCTTCGGCTGAAGGAAATGCAGAAAAGTAGAGTGGCACGGTCGTGCTTGGCGGCACGGGGGCACCGTGCTCCGTCTCGACTTGAAGATTCCTGGAAAAGAATATGGCACGGTCGTGTGTTGTGGCACGGGGGCACCGTGCTGCTTCTCTGGTCTTCAAGACTTCGGATTGCCGGTTTGTGCCTCTTTCTTTTTTTTTGTATTTTGGCTTTTTGGGATGTGTTTGGGTATGATGTGGGTCACTTAAAAGCCTTGGCTCTGATACCAATTGATGTAGATGTGGGTGGGCAAGTGAACCAAATCAAACTCCAACTCAAATAAGCCAAATTGGGAAGAGAAATGAAAGATGGATGAGATGGATGAAGAATTTCACTACACAAGAAAAAGGAATAGAACAAGATCTTGTAATTGAGGTAATCCTTCACGGAGCCACTCAATGACTTGACCTTGGGCTAATTCTCTTGTCTTAACCAAGGAATCACTCCAATTGGAAAAGAAAGAGAACCTAGAACACCACTTGAATGAGCCAAATTCAAGATATAGAACTAGGAATTTTGAGACACAAATGAGAATCACTCTCAAAGGTGCTTGTTTTACTTTGGAAATCTCTTACAATGCTGAATGATTAGCTTCACATGCCCCTCCCCTTTTATAGACTCAGCAAAAGACAATCAAAAAACTCAAATAACTCCTAACAATTAAAACTAGCTAATGAAAAGTCTAAGAAAAATGAAAAGACTCATCATAAAAGGGGGTGGGGGAGGTTACAAGGAATATTCTAGGATTTTGCAGCTGATTACATCAATCTAGAAGCATCTAAAACGTGCACAATATCAGCCACACAAATATATGTAACCTAAGACTCTTCATATTCCCAGCATTAATCCTTGCAATTGCCTCAACTTCAACAGAGCATAACGTCCAGAATACTCGGCCAAATCACGCGTTTTTGGGCTTGTTAGAAAGCCCTGGAAGTCTATTTTCCAGAATGGGCTCATTTGCTCAATTTGGATAAGCGGTTTGAAAGTTATGGCCCAAACAATGCACCTCTCTCAGACTGGACTGGATCAGCACAACGTATCTTTGAGTGATATTTTGCCCAATCAAATGATGTCCAAATTAAATAAAATTGGGCTTATTTTAAAGCTGACATCTTTAGCTTCAAAAGCACATGGGCCCTCAAGTTGTGGGTCCACTTGAGCTTGTCCAAAAGTGGTCACAAAAAATCGGGTCCGCAGGGATGAATTCAGCGCCAAATTTCTAGCAAAGCTTAACCTGTTTTTGACCTCTTCATAGTGTCGTGAGTCTTTGAACTCACTTAATAAGACCAAATAAGCACACTTCCAAGCATGATCTTCTTTGACCCTTTTCTTCTTTGAAATGGGTCTTGAATAAAAATGATGCATATGGAAATATGCATCATACTCCCCGGGTTGTTTTGAGTTTGTCCTCAAACTCAAAGGGTTGGCAAGCTTCTCATGAAGGGAGGCATGCTGATGAAATGGGAGCTCTTGTAGGAAGTGGTCAAAGGGCATCACCTCTAGAGAGATATAGAAGAGGGTGAGGGGAGGATGATAAAACGGGTCATATCTGGTGAGGAGAAGAGGCGGAAGTGGAAAATCTTCTTTGGGGGCAAGGGTTTGGGAAGGATGAATGAGGGTTAAGGCTTGTCGGTCCTTTTGTGGGTTGAAGGGTTGGGAAGGTTGAATGGGGGTTAAGGTGAATTCTTCTTGGGTCAAGAGTTGCTCAACTTCTTCAATAACCCCACATGCCTCCAACTCGGGTGCTTGGAGTTGGGTAGGGCGTAGTTCTTGAATCAAGAGTTGTTCAAACTCTTCAGCAACCCTACATGGCTTCATCACTTCAAGGTCTTTAACTACATGTTCTTCAATTCTTAGGGTTATGCTCAAATTCACCTCATTATCTTCTTGGCACCCTTCTTGGGTGAAGGATTGCTCGATTTCTTGCACAATCTCTTCTTGCTTCAACTCGGATCTTTGGGCCTCAAGTTCAAAGGTCTCTTCATCACCACAGTCACCAAAAACAAGAGGTAGGTCAACTAGGCTTGAAACTTTTTCTCCAAGGATCTCTTCATCTTTGTTTGGCTTTTGAGAAACCTTCTCTAAGTGAAGTATTTCTTCTTTTTCAACCTTGAGTTCAATTTCTTCTTCAAGGCTTTCCTCATGATCGTTCTCTTCTTCCACGGCTTTCCTTTCTTCCAAGGTAATGACCTCGTTGTTTGGGCAATCCGTGGATAAGTGCCCAAGCCCTTGGCACTTGAGACACCTCCTAGGTTGTGGGGGAAAGATCATTTGTGGGGTTGGTTCTTTTTGTGGGGTGGAAGGGAATGAACCCGTGAGCTTAACGGAGATACTTTCTTCCATGGGCATGTAAGTGGATGGGAAAAAGGAACCCTTCAACTTACTACTCAATTTCTTCCAAGTTCTCACCTTTTCTTTTCCTTTCTTTTTTCGCTTAAACTTATATTTATTCCACCACTGAAGTGCACAACCTCTCAATCTTGAAATAACCACTTCGAACTTCTGTTGGTCATTAAGGATACAACAAGCAAAAACTCGTTCCACCTTAGATAACCAACCTGTGAACTCTTCCTTTTCGCCATGAAATTTTGGAATTGCAAGGCAAGCATATCCAATATCAATAAGAGCTAGTTCTTTCTCCAAGTTCTTTGAAGACGGCATGAAGGATGAGGTCTAGGGGTCTTCGTGGATTGATTTGAAACGTAAGTTGGCTGTGGCAAAGGTGGCACGGTCGTGCAAGGGGGCACGGTCAGGCCGTGCTATGCTTCGGCTGAAGAAAATGCAGAAAAGTAGAGTGGCACGGTCGTGCTTGGCGGCACTGGGGCACCGTGCTCCGTCTCGACTTGAAGATTCCTGGAAAAAGAATATGGCACGGTCGTGTGTTGTGGCACGGGGGCACCGTGCTGCTTCTCTGGTCTTCGAGACTCGGATTGCCGGTTTGGGCCTCTTTTTGTTTTTTGTATTTTGGCTTTTTGGGATGTATGTGGGTGTGATGTGGGTCACTTAAGAACCTTGGCTCTGATACCAATTGATGTATATGTGGGTGGAAAGTGATCCAAATCAAACTCAAATCAAACTTAAGCAAAATGAAAAGAGAGAAAGATGCGAAAGATGAAGAATATCACCAAACAGGACAGAGATGGATAGTGCAAGACTTTGAGTATGAGATAATCCTTCCGGAGCCACTCACACCTTGGTCTTGGGCTAATTCCCTTCACTCTTCTGAGGAATCACTCCAAAGAAAAGAAGGAGAACCTAGAACACCACTTGAAGTAGCCAAATTCAAGATATAGAACTAGGAATTTTTGGGACACAAATGAGAATCACTCTCAAAGGTGCTTGAATTACTCTTGAAAATGCCTTAGAAATCTGATCTACAATGCTCACACGCCCCTCCCCTTTTATAGGCTCAGTAAAAGACAATCAAAAGACTCAAATAACTCCTAACAATTAAAACTGGCTAATGAAAAGTCTAAGTAAAACAAAAAGACTCATCATAAAAGGGGTGAGGGAGGTTACAAGGAATATTCTAGGATTTTTACAGCTGATTATTCCCATCTAGAAGCATCTAAAACGTACACAATATCAGCCACACAATCACATGTAACCGAAGACTCTTCATATTCCCAGAATTAATCCTTGCAGCTGCCTCAACTTCAACAGAGCATAACTTCCAGAATACTCGGCCAAATCACGCGTTCTTGGTCTTGATAGAAAGCCCTGGAAGTCTCGTTTCCAGAATGGGCTTATTTTCTCAATTTGGATAAGCGGTTTAAAAGTTATGTCCCAAACAATGCACCTATCTCAGACTGGACTGGATCAGCATAACGTATCTTTGAGTGATATTCTGCCCAATCAAATGATGTCCAAATTAAACAAACTTGGGCTTATTTGAAAGCTGAAATCTTAAAATTCAAAAGCACATGGGCCCTCAAGTTGTGGGTCCATGTGAGCTTGTCCAAAAGTGGTCACAAAAATCAGGTTCCGCAGGGATGAATTCGGCACCAAATTTCTAGCAAAGCTTAACCTCTTTTTGACCTCTCCATAGTGTCGCGAGTCTTTGAACTCACATAAGAAGACCAAATAGGCACATTTCCATGCATGATCTTCTTTGACCCTTTTCTTCTTTGAAATTGGACTTGAATAAAAATGATGCATATGGAAATATGCATCACATCCTTCTTTAAAGATCAAGGGTTCTCCATGTTTGCCTTCCTTATCTATCCCTCCTGGTTGTTCCTCACTTGTGTTTCCTATTTGTCCCCCCATGGTTATAAGTTCATCTAGTTCAGGTTCTAATTGTGGGGATAATGGAACAATGAAATTGTCATAACAAGGATCAAAGTGAGCAACACATGCTATTCCCTTATCTAAATGGCGATCTAGCACAAGTGGCGAAGGACATGAATAGTCTTCTTGTCCCTCAAGTTCAAAGGTCTCATCATCACCATAGTCATCAAAAACAGGAGGTAGGTCAACTAGGCTTGAAGCTTTTTCTCCAAGGATCTCTTCATCTTTGTTGGAGTTAAGTTTCTCCAAATAAAAGAAGGAAGTAGAGCTAGAGTTACAAGCACTCATTGAACTTCCCTTGTTGAAATGAAGGTTTTTAGAAGAGGAATTAAAGTCGTTTACCTCAAAGGAAAGAAAAGGATGCTTGTGTAAGTAAGAGGTTGGAGCGAAAGTATCCATTAATTTACCTCTTAACTTAACCCATGTTGTGATCTTGCTTTTCTCTCTCTTCTTCCTCTTATACTTGTACTTTTCCCACCATTCAAGCGCATGGCCTCGGAGCTTCTTGATAACCACCTTACACTTCTCTTGCTCGTCAATATTGTAGCGAGTGAAGACTTGATCCACTTTGGAAATCCAGTAAGGGAAATCTTTTTTTTGGCCACGAAACTTTGGAGTTTTAAGGATGACCATCTCCTTTTCAATCAAAGCAATCTCTTTTCGCAGGTTCCCAAGAGAAATCATGATGGATGAATGCTTAAGGGTTCTTTGTGGATTATGTGTTTAGGCTAGAAAAAGGCTGTTTTGGAGAAGAGGAGGGAGGGCACGGTCATGCAACTAGGCACTGGGGGACCGTGCTATACTTCGACTTGAGGAAATGCAGAAAAGTAGGGTGGCACGGTCGTGCTGGAAGGCACGGGGGCACCGTGCGAAATTTCTGGCCTGTGGACACTGGATGTTCACGGTTTTTTTTTTTTTTTAATGCATTTGGGTGTGATGTGGGTCACTTTAAAACCTTTGCTCTGATACCAATTGATGTATGTGTGGGTGGTAAGTGATCCAAATCACTAAATCAAACTCAAACTCAAAAACAAACCAAAGTGAAAAGAGAAATGAAAGATGGATGGAATGGAAGAAGATCTTCAACACACAAAAAAAAAGGATAGAACAAGATCTTGCAATTGAGATAATCCTTCACGGAGCCACTCAATGGCTTGATCTTGGGCTAATTCTCTTGTTTTAACCGAGGAATCACTCCAATGGAGAAGATAGAGAACCTAGAACACCACTTGAATTTGCCACAATTCAAGATATAGAACTAGGAATTTTAGATGCACTTTTGAGAAACACACTCAAAGTACTTGTATTGCTTTTGGAATTGGAGTACAAGCTGATGATCCCTCAACCCACACGCCTAGCCCCTTTTATAGTAGAGAATAACACAAATGAAAGGGCATAAGTTACAAGAAATAATCATAGGGCACACCAAAGGACACATTAATGTCTCGATTACAAATAATCAAGGGGAAGGGGAAGAGATGAGTTCCTTGAGATGCCACAACTCCTTGGCTGCACAAATTACATTAACCCCCTGGTATAAGAAGGGTCTCACGTCCAAATGCAGCTGAACAGGTTCATAAACCGAATGGGAACACCAAACATCCTCCTTCTTTAATGCACTCACACCCTTGCAGCAGCCCTGAATTTGGACGGCCATATCTCGCAATTTACAGGGCCAAATTGCGTGATTTTGGGCTTGTTGGAAAGCCCTGGATGTGTAGTTTCCAAGAAGCACAAGTTTTCCTAATTTGGACCAGCCATGTGAAAGTTACGGCCCAAACAATGAAGACTGCTCAGACTGGCCTGTGCCTGGACATTGGGCCTTTGAGGTCTCTTGTTGCCCAACCAAATGAGATCCAATTTAAGCATGGTTGGACTTATTAGAAAGCTAACATCTTAGGCTAAAATATTATGTGGGCCCTCAAGCCATGGGTCCACCAAATCTTGCATAAAACAAGTAACAAAGACCGGGTTATGATTGAATGAATCCGGCGCCAACTCGTCGGGCATTGCCATGATTGTTCTGCAAAGTTTAGCCACTTCCTTGACCCCCCTGAGCTTAGTAGGGTCTTCCTTGAGCTGAGAAAGGAGCGTAGGAGAGTGGGCTTGATGGTCTCCATCATTGAAATGCAAGGTACTCTTGATCCCCATTTGGAAAACCCATTTGGAAAAGGCACCTTGAAGTTCAAATAAAACTCCATAAAGTGTCTTTTGTCATGAAATTCAAATATTGGAACCAAAGAAGGGCCTTGCCATGTATGAATTTGAATGGAGCTTACCTCCCATGAAGTTGAGTTGAAAGAATAAAAATGATACCCTTGAAAATATACATCACTTTCCCCTTTGGGTCTTAGGCAGTCCTAAAATGAAATCCATGCTCACATCCACCCATGGTAGAGTAGGCACAGGAAGTGGGGTGTATAAACCAGGAGGTCGAGTGTGACTCTTGGCTGCTTGGCATGTTCCACACCTTCTTAGGATGTCTTGGACATCCTTCTCCATCCCTGGCTAGTAATAATGCTCTCTTAACATGGTTAAGGTCTTTGACTCTCCAAAATACCCTGCTAAGGAACCACCATGAACTTCTCTAACTAGAAGTTCACGGGTGCTACACCTGGGAATACACAACCGTACTCCCTTGAATAGATAGCCATCCTGGACTATGAATTCTCCCTTGGGGTGCTTTGAACATGTAGATAAAGGTTCCCAAGGTCTTCATCTTCAGCATATAGACTCTTAAGATGCTCAAAACCAAGAATGAGAGCATCTAGTTGAAACAAAGGGAGACACCTCCTTGATAATGCATCCACACCTTAATTCAACTTTCCTAACTTGTGCTTGATGGTGAAGCGGAATGACTAAAGGAACACTATCCATTTAGCATGGCGTGAGTTAAGCTTGTGCTGGCCTTGAATGTACTTTAATGCCTCATGATCAGAATGAAGTATAAACTCACTAGCCACTAAATAGTGGCTCCAATACTCTAGACACCGAATGATAGCATAGAATTCCTTGTCATGAGTAGAATATTTTTTCCTGGAATCACATAGTTTCTTACTAAAGAAGGCTAATGGTTTACCTTCTTGAGTAAGAACTCTACGAATTCCCACTCCAGATGCATCACATTCAACCTCAAAGACCATCTCAAAGCACGGCAAAGGTAGTACTGGTGCTTGAGTTAGTCTCTTCTTTACCTCTTCAAAGGCAGATTGGGCTTTAGGGTTCCATTTGAATGATGCTCCCTTGAGAACTTCAGTCATAGGGGACATGATGGTACTAAAGTTTCTAATGAATCTCCTATAAAAAGAAGCTGAGCCATGGAAACTTCAAACATTATGTGTGCTTTGTGGTTGAGGCCAAGAACGAATAGCCTATATCTTCCCTTCATCTACCTTGATCCCTTCTCCAGAAACAATGTAACCCAAGAATGTAACTTCCTGAGTGAAGAAAGTACATTTCTCAAGATTACCATACAATTGCTCACGTTCCAAGACATGCATAATCTGATTGAGATGACCTTGGTGTGCTTGCTCGTCCTTGGAATAGATTAGAATGTCATCAAAGTAGACCACCATGAACTTGCCAATGTATGGTTTGAATACTTGATTAATTAGCCTCATGAATGTACTAGGAGCATTAGAAAGACCAAATGGCATAACCAGACTGATGTAGATGTGGGGGGGCAAGTGAACCAAATCAAACTCCAACTCAAATAAGCCAAATTGGAAAGAGAAATGAAAGATGGATGAGATGGATGAAGAACTTCACTACACAAGAAAAAAAGGATAGAACAAGATCTTGTAATTGAGATAATCCTTCACGGAGCCACTCAATGACTTGATCTTGGGCTAATTCTCTTGTCTTACCAAGGAATCACTCCAATTGGAAAAGATAGAGAACCTAGAACACCACTTGAATTAGCAAAATTCAAGATATAGAACTAGGAATTTTTGAGACACAAATGAGAATCACTCTCAAAGGTGCTTGTATTACTTTGGAAATCTCTTACAATGGTGAATGATTAGCTTCACATGCCCCTCCCCTTTTATAGACTCAGCAAAAGACAATCAAAAGACTCAAATAACTCCTAACAATTAAAACTAGCTAATGAAAGTCTAAGAAAAATGAAAAGACTCATCATAAAAGGGGTGGGGGAGGTTACAAGGAATATTCTAGGATTTTTGCAGCTGATTACATCAATCTAGAAGCATCTACAACGTGCACAATATCAGCCACACAAATATATGTAACCTAAGACTCTTCATATTCCCAGCATTAATCTTTGCAACTGCCTCAACTTCAACAGAGCATAACTTCCAGAATACTCGGCCAAATCACGCGTTTCTTGGGCTTGTTAGAAAGCCCTGGAAGTCTATTTTCCAGAATGGGCTCATTTGCTCAATTTGGATAAGCGGTTTGAAAGTTATGGCCCAAACAATGCACCTATCTCAGACTGGACTGGATCAGCATAACGTATCTTTGAGGGATATTTTGCCCAATCAAATGACGTCCAAATTAAACAAACTTGGGCTTATTTTAAAGCTGAAATTTTAAACTTCAAAAGCACATGGGCCCTCAAGTTGTGGGTCCACTTGAGCTTGTCCAAAAATGGTCACAAAAAATCGGGTTCCGCAGGGATGAATTCGGCACCAAATTTCTAGCAAAGTTTAACCTCTTTTTGACCTCTCCATAGTGTCGCGAGTCTTTGAACTCACTTAAGAAGACAAAATAGGCACATTTCCATGCATGATCTTCTTTGACCCTTTTCTTCTTTGAAATTGGAGTTGAATAAAAATGATGCATATGGAAATATGCATCATACTCCCGGGTTGTTTTGAGTTTGTCCTCAAACTCAAAGGGTTGGCAAGCCTCTCAAGAAAGGGGTCGCGCTTACAATATGGGAGCTTTTGGGGAAGGAGGTCACAGGTCATCACCTCTAGAGAGATATAGAAGAGGGTGAGGGGAGGATGATAAAACGGGTCATACCTGGTGAGGAGAAGAGGCGGAAGTGGGAAATCTTCTTTGGGGGCAAGGGGTTGGGAAGGATGAATGAGGGTTAAGGCTTGTCGGTCCTTTTGTGGCTTGGGGCTTTGGGACGATGGAATAGGGGTCAAGGTGATTTTCTTCTCATCCTTAATAAAGGAGTAGGTGTTGGGGCGCCCATGATGAATTACATGGCGATCAAACATCCATGGTCTACCCAACAATATATGGCTTGCATCCATAGAAAGAATGTCACACAATATCTCATCCTTATAGTGGTCTCCAATAGAAAGAGAAATGAGGCACTGATGAGAAATGTATATACCTTTGCCTTGATTTAGCCATTGGATGCGATAAGGCTTAGGATGGGGTGTAGTCTCAAGTTTGAGCTTGTCCACCATGGTTTTGGATGCAACATTTGTACAACTACCTCCATCGATGATGAGGGTACAAACTTTCCCTTGAATAGTGCACCTTGTGTGGAAAATCGCCTCTCTGTGCTCCAAGCCTTCTTGAGTAGCAAATCCGCTCAATGCTCGCCTAATGACAAGCAACTCACCTTCATCGGGGCCTATGATAACCTCTTCTTCTTTTCCTCCAAACTTTCCTCTTCTTCATGGTCATGCTCCTCAAAAGAAGCTTGGTACTCAGCCAGGGAAACAATCTTCTTGTTAGGACACTCAGATGCAAAATGTCCCATACCTTGACAACGGAAACAACGAACATGGTCTTTTGGCCGTGAGGGCACTTTTGTGGGAGGTGGAGGGGTGATGGGAGGGACACTTTTGGAGGGTGAGGGGGTTTGAATTTGTGGGGGAAAGTAAGGTGATTCTTGAGAAAAAGGACGGGAAGGAGTCTTGGGAAAGATGCTCTTTTCCTTAGATTTCTTTTGTTGCTCTACCTTATAGGCTAGAGAACTCAAGTCATCTAGGGATGAATAGGGTTGCAACTCAATTACATGAGCAATGGACTCATCAAGACCGGTCAAGTATCTTACCAAGGTTTGTGAGGCGTCTTCTTTCAAATCACATTTGAGTAGGAGTTGTTCAAACTCCCGAGTGTATTCTTCCACACTCTAGGATCCTTGCTTGAGTCGATGGAGCTTGAGATAATTGTCTTGCACATAGTGAGAGGGAAGAAACTTGGCCTTGAGTTTTTCTTTCATTTTGGCCCAAGTTCTGATTTTCCCTTTCCCGTCTCTTGCTCTTTTCGCTCCAAGGTTAGCCCACCAGATTGAAGCATATTTTCTGAGTTTAAGGGCTACAAGCTTTACCTTCTTAACTTCCGGGATGTCCTCATATTCAAAGATCCTCTCAATGGTGTGCAACCAATCGAGAAATAAGTCCGGATCAAGTTGGCCTTCAAATTCGGGGATGTCAATTCGCACACCACCAATATTTCCTCCTTGCCTTCGTCTCCTTGGGGGTTCCTCATCACTTGAATTGGCATGGGAGTGATGGACTTCCTCTTCAGATTCAACCACCGGTTCATGAGGATGAGAGGGAGTGGGGCTATGAACCCACCTTCTTTTCTCCTCCAAAGGTTGCCCAAGTTGAGTTCGAAGATAAGTGAGTTGTGCTTCTAACTCTTCCACACGTGCTTGGTCGCTTCTTGTGGACTTTGTAGACATGTTGGAGATGCGTTGAAGGAAGAATATACAGCAGGGAAAGTGGCACGGTCGTGCAAGGGGGCACGGTCAGGCCGTGCTATGCTTCGGCTGAAGAAAATACAGAAAAGTAGAGTGGCACGGTCGTGCTTGGCGGCACGGGGGCACCGTGCTCCGTCTCAACTTGAAGATTTCTGGAAAAAGAATATGGCACGGTCGTGTGTTGTGGCACGGGGGCACCGTGCTGCTTCTCTGGTCTTCAAGACTTCGGATTGCCGGTTTGTGCCTCTTTTTTTTTTTGTATTTTGGCTTTTTTGGGATGTGTTTGGGTATGATGTGGGTCACTTAAAAGCCTTGGCTCTGATACCAATTGATGTAGATGTGGGTGGGTAAGTGAACCAAATCAAACTCCAACTCAAAATAAGCCAAATTGGGAAGAGAAATGAAAGATGGATGAGATGGATGAAGAATTTAACTACACAAGAAAAAGGAATACAACAAGATCTTGTAATTGAGATAATCCTTCACGGAGCCACTCAATGACTTGACCTTGGGCTAATTCTCTTGTCTTAACCAAGGAATCACTCCAATTGGAAAAGATAGAGAACCTAGAACACCACTTGAATTAGCCAAATTCAAGCTATAGAACTAGGAATTTTTGAGACACAAATGAGAATCACTCTCAAAGGTGCTTGTATTACTTTGGAAATCTCTTACAATGCTGAATGATTAGCTTCACATGCCCCTCCCCTTTTATAGACTCAGCAAAAAGACAATCAAAAGACTCAAATAACTCCTAACAATTAAAACTAGCTAATCAAAAGTCTAAGAAAAATGAAAAGACACATCATAAAAGGGGGTGGGGGAGGTTACAAGGAATATTCTAGGATTTTGCAGCTGATTACATCAATCTAGAAGCATCTAAAACGTGCACAATATCAGCCACACAAGTATATGTAACCGAAGACTCTTCATATTCCCAACATTAATCCTTGCAACTGCCTCAACGTCAACAGAGCATAACTTCCAGAATACTCGGCCAAATCACGCGTTCTTGGGCTTGTTAGAAAGCCCTGGAAGTCTACTTTCCAGAATGGGCTCATTTGCTCAATTGGGATAAGCGGTTTGAAAGTTATGGCCCAAACAATGCACCTATCTCAGACTGGACTGGATCAGCACAACGTATCTTTGAGTGATATTTTGCCCAAGCAAATGATGTCCAAATTAAATAAAATTGGGCTTATTTTAAAGCTGACATCTTAAGCTTCAAAAGCACATGGGCCCTCAAGTTGTGGGTCCACTTGAGCTTGTCAAAAAGTGGTCACAAAAAATCGGGTTCCGCAGGGATGAATTCGGCACCAAATTTCTAGCAAAGTTTAACCTCTTTTTGCCCTCTCCATAGTGTCGCGAGTCTTTGAACTCACTTAAGAAGACCAAATAGGCACATTTCCATGCATGATATTCTTTGACCCTTTTCTTCTTTGAAATTGGAGTTGAATAAAAATGATGCATATGGAAATATGCATCACAGACACTCATATAAACCTCCCTTAGTTTTGAATGCAGTCTTCCATTCATCTCCCTCTCTTATCCTGATTTGGTAGTAGCCACTTCGAAGATCAATCTTTGAAAACACTTTAGAGCCATGTAGTTCATCCAACATATCTTCAAGCCTAGGTATGTGATACCTATACTTGATTGTAATTTTGTTTATGGCTCTACTATTCACACACATTCAGTGGCTGCCATCTTTCTTTGGAGCCAACAAGGCAGGTACGGCACAAGGACTTAGTGACTCACATACAAGTCCTTTTGACATCAATTCCTCCACTTGCCTTTGAATCTGATGTATCTGCCGAGGGTCCAAGCTAAGACTCAATTGAAGAGTGAAAGCTTACAAACCAAGGGAGGATACAATCAAGGGAAACTAAGGAAAATGTGATGAATTATGCTGGTTGTGAAGGATTTGTCAAGGGAAGTATGAAACCAAGCTAAAACCCACCAAGTACACGACTTGAATAAGTGAAACAAGAAGGCTTGAAGGTGGCACGGTCGTGCTTATGGACACGGCATAGCCGTGCCAAAATTCTACCCGGCCGTGACTTGTCTTCTCACTTTGCACGGTTGGAGTTGCCTTGAAGAGGGATGTTTACTAGACTTTTTGGGATTGTCTAGGCTGTGATTGTGGATGGAATGGAGAGTATGAATGGTGTGGGAATGTAGGGATGTGAAGGAGCTTCAAAGTGAAAGATTACTAACTCAAAACTCAAGTTAATAATCTCACCTTAATTCACCTTAAATCCGGTTGCATCAAACCAGGATATGATAGACTAAACTCATAGAATGGATACAGATATCACCACCAATCTTGAGTTTAGGGCCCTTAACCTCAATTAGGATACAAAAACACCACCTAATTAAGAGTTAAGACTTACTTGATCACCACTTAGTTTGGCCTAAACTAAGATAAGCAAGTGAAGTGTTTAAGTGTGCAAAAGCACGAAAGCACAAAGCTCTCAACTTGGGTTTTGATTCAAATCTCATGTGTTTTACAAAGTGGCTGTGTGTTCCTTAAATAAAACAACCTAGCAAGCAGCCACACAAGCAAACACACACACTAGCATACACCTCTAGCTTTCCTTACTAGCTAGGAAAGGTATTAAGCACTAATACAATCTGATTTATGCTAAACTAAGTACAAGCTTGTTTAAATGAATCTAATACATTCTAAACATGAAGTAAAACAATACTAATACTTATTATGCAATTTATTTACTCATAATCAAAGCTAAAACATGCTGAAGATTTGCTGAATTCCCATTGGATAGCCAAAAAGCAAGTGTTACTTTACGGTTAGCCAGTCACACGCAAGGGACACTCTTTTTGCTGTTTGTTCTTCATTGGTCCGACCTTCCCAAGGTCTTGCAGCCCATCATTGATGCCTAGGAACGTGTGCCAAGCTTTGAAGAGTGTGCCAAATCTGCTGAATTGAAGGAAACCCACCGGTGAAGGCAAAAATATACCGGGACAGCAAACCGGATTCAAGGATAGTTTCTGGCCGGTTTTGGGACTAGGATTAGGCTTAGCAAAAGTGATGATGATTTGGCTTTTCAGCCATGGGGGGTCACTTTGGGATGTGTATAAACCCCTCCCACAAAGAAACCAAGGTTAAAGTATGTTTAAGTAAGGTAATTGGGCTTAAACATTTTACCGCGCAGATTAGAGCCTAATCTGACCAGTTTGGGAAAAGTCCTTGATCTCTCATCTTGTTATGGGTATGATTGAAAACTAATACTTAGACCTGAAAGTAGACATCATGAGGATTCCAAAAATGTATAATTTCAAGACTTAAGCTATCAGATAGCTTAAGTTATGAATTAATCAAAACCGTGCTTATTCTGGTCCTGCTGGGCAGTTTTGACACCTTAGGTTTAATTGCTAATTTGAACGGGCAAATGAAGTCCAAACTGGATGAAACTTGTTTTGCTGTAACGCTGACTTCTTGAACTTCAAATACATTGAAAAATATTAGACTTAAACCTTGAGGATGCTTGATGAATTAAGCACACAAAAGTAGGTTAGCTGCCAGAATTAACCCTTGCCCTGCAGTTTCAATGTTTAAACAAAACTTGGATGATTTATTCATCCTTAAATCACCAAAATGAATTTACCTAGCTTGATTTGATTCTTTAAATCAAGGGGCATGGAGGGATATGCATCATTCTCCCCTTGTTAAAAAGATTTGTCCTCAAATCAGTTTAGGTAATTACCTCCTCTTCTAGATTCATTGTATGGTTGAAATAGAATCAACCATTCAAATAACTTGCCTTTGATTGGAGGCTCTCTTCTCTTCATGTCCCTTGTTGGTTTGAATGATGGACATATGGGACTCTTTGATTTTTCTTTGAACCACTTCCTTAAGTACTCTTAACTCAGAATTAGGAGCATTGAGTAAAGGTTCTGAAATGGGTTGACAGAAATTGGATTTGAGTGTTTTGGGTGAGGGTGGAGTGGGGAAAAATTTTGGTGGTTCACCAAAAGAAATGAAAAGTAGGCCATGATGTTCCTTGGCTTTTGGTGGATGGGGGATGTCTAAGGTGAGCACTTCACCTTCATTTACTTCTGCCACTGTCTCCTCTAGAGTTTCTTCAAGTTCATCCTCATTAGTTTGATAACCACATGAAACTCTCTCCAAAAGAGGCTTTTCTCCTTCTTTAGCTCTTTTCTCATTTTCTTCTTGGTCTTGTTTTTGAAATTTTATCAAAGAAGCCTTTTGTGCTTCCTCATTCTCTTCCTCCATGGTGGCTTCCCATTCGGCCAAGGTGACTATTGCTTTATTGGGGCAGACCGAGGGTGTGTGAACAAGACCTTGACATTTAGAGCACCTTTTGTTTGGAGGGACTAGGCTTTCCCCAAACATCAACTCATGTTGTCTCATGAGTGCATCAAATCTTTCTTCTAAGCTCATGTTGAAACTCATGGTAGAACCGAATGTGTTTAGGGCTGATTTGTGGATGTGTTTTAGTGATGGAGTCCTACCCAGCCAAGACCTTGATCAAGATGTAACAAGTCCAAATCGTCCAAGAACAAGGTCCCAAACCAAGAAGATGGCTCACCTTTGGCAAGAAGTTGAAACTAGCACAAACGGGATAACCGGCCAGCATAAGCCCGGTTTTGTGCATCTCGTTTCTTAAGCTACGTTGTGGCTTATGATGTATATGTGGGTGGTAAGTGAACCAAATCATACTCAAATAAACCCAAATAAGAATTGAACCAAAGTAAAGAGAAAATGGAAGGTTGATTGAGGTGGAATGAAAATAATAGCAAAACAGAACAAAGGATAAACAAGAGCTTGCACTTGAGATAATCCTTCGCGGAGCCACTCAAGGACTTGATCTTGGGCAAATCCTCTCGTCTTCACCAAGGAATCACTCCAATTGGAAAAGAAAAGAGACCCTAGAACACCACTTGAACTTGCCAAAATTCAAGATATAGAACTAGGGATTTGGAATACTTTTGAGAATCACACTCAAAGGTAATTGTATTTCACTTGGGAAATCTTACAACTCTGAATTGAGAAACACTTCACACCCCCACTATATATAGGCAACAACAAGACAAGCAAAAGACACAAACTCCTAACAATTTAAAGCTAGAAAATTGAAAAGTCTTAGGAAAAATAAAAAGACACAACTTAAAGGAATGGGGGAGGTTACAATGAATATTCTAGACTTCCTATCAGCTGAAGAAATCCATCCAAGTCGTGCATGATGTCAGCAAGGTGATGTCATGTAACCTATGTCTCTTCATTTGCCCAGCATTAACTCCATGCAGCAGCCTTCACTTCAACTGAGCATAACTCTCAGCACACACGTCCAAATCAGGTGATTCTGGGCTCGTTAGAAAGCCCCGGAAATTGATTTTTCACAATGGGCTCATTTGCTCAATTTGGATAAGTAGATCAAAAGTTATGGTCCAAACATTACACCTATATCAGAACTGGACTGGAGCAGGACATGTCTTCTTTGAATAATATTTAGCCCAACCAAACGACGTCCAAATTAAACATAATTGGGCTTGTTTGAAAGCTGAGATCTTAAACTTCAAAACCATGTGGCCCCTCAAGTTGTGGGTCCACTTGAGCTAGTCCAAAAATGAGCACAAAAAAAATTACCTTCCGACGGGATGAATTGGGCACCAATTTTTCCGGAAGGAATATGAGTTTTATCCAGATTTTCGCCACTTGCTTGACTTCTTCATGGTGTCTAAAGTCCTTGAACTCACATAATAAGAAAAAATATGAGAGTTCCCATGCACGCTCTTGTTTGACACTTTTCTTCTTGGAAGTTGACCTTAAATAAAAATAAAAATAAAAATGATGCATATGGGAATATGCATCATACAAACAAGCCCAATTATGTTTAATTTGGACGTCGTTTGGTTGAGCTAAATATTACTCAAAGAAGACATGTCCTGCTTCAGTCTAGTTCTGATATATGTGTAATGTTTGGACCATAACTTTTGATCTACTTATCCAAATTGAGCAAATGAGCCCATTCTGGAAAATAGATTTCCAGGGCTTTCTAACAAGCCCAGAATCACCAGATTTGGACGTGTGTACCGAGAGTTATACTCAGTTGAAGTGAAGGCTGCTGCATGGAGTTAATGCTGGGCAAATGAAGAGACATAGGTTACATGACATCACCTTGCTGACTGATGTAGATGTGGGTGGGCAAGTGAACCAAATCAAACTCCAACTCAAATAAGCCAAATTGGAAAGAGAAATGAAAGATGGAGGAGATGGATGAAGAACTTCACTACACAAGAAAAAGGGATAGAACAAGATCTTGTAATTGAGATAATCCTTCACGGAGCCACTCAATGACTTGATCTTGGGATAATTCTCTTGTCTTACCAAGGAATCACTCCAATTGGAAAAGATAGAGAACCTAGAACACCACTTGAATTAGCCAAATTCAAGATATAGAACTAGGAATTTTTTGAGACACAAATGAGAATCACTCTCAAAGGTGCTTGTATTACTTTGGAAATCTCTTACAATGCTGAATGAATAGCTTCACACGCCCCTCCCCTTTTATAGACTCGGCAAAAGACAATCAAAGGACTCAAATAACTCCTAACAATTAAAACTAGCTAATGAAAAGTCTAAGAAAAATGAAAAGACTCATCATAAAAGGAGTGGGGGAGGTTACAAGGAATATTCTAGGATTTTTGCAGCTGATTACATCAATCTAGAAGCATCTAAAACGTGCACAATATCAGCCACACAAATATACGTAACCTAAGACTCTTCATATTCCCAGCATTAATCCTTGCAACTGCCTCAACTTCAACAGAGCATAACGTCCAGAATACGCGGCCAAATCACGCGTTCTTGGGCTTGTTAGAAAGCCCTGGAAGTCTATTTTCCAGAATGGGCTCATTTGCTCAATTTGGATAAGTGGTTTGAACGTTATGGCCCAAACAATGCACATATCTCAGACTGGACTGGATCAGCACAACGTATCTTTGAGTGATATTTTGCCCAATCAAATGATGTCCAAATTAAACAAACTTGGGCTATTGAAAGCTGAAATCTTAAAGCTTCAAAAGCACATGGCCTCAAGTTGTGGGTCCACTTGAGCTTGTCCAAAAGTGGTCACAAAAAATCGGGTTCCGCAGGGATGAATTCGGCACCAAATTTCTAGCAAAGGTTTAACCTCTTTTTGACCTCTTCATAGTGTCGTGAGTCTTTGAACTCACTTAATAAGACCAAATAAGCACACTTCCAAGCATGATCTTCTTTGACCCTTTTCTTCTTTGAAATTGGACTTGAATAAAAATGATGCATATGGAAATATGCATCATACTCCCCGGGTTGTTTTGAGTTTGTCCTCAAACTCAAAGGGTTGGCAAGCCTCTCAAGAAAGGGGTCGCGCTTACAATATGGGAGCTTTTGGGGAAGGAGGTCACAGGGCATCACCTCTAGAGAGATATAGAAGAGGGTGAGGGGAGGATGATAAAACGGGTCATACCTGGTGAGGAGAAGAGGCGGAAGTGAGAAATCTTCTTTGGGGGCAAGGGTTTGGGAAGGATGAATGAGGGGTAAGGCTTGTCGGTCCTTTTGTGGTTTGAGGGGTTGGGAAGGTTGAATGGGGGTTAAGGTGAATTCTTCTTGGGTCAAGAGTTGCTCAAACTTTTCAGCAACCCTACATGGCTTCATCACTTCAAGGTCTTTAACTACATGCTCGTCAATTCTTGGGGTTATGCTCAAATTCACCTCATTATCTTCTTGGCACCCTTCTTCGGTGAAGGATTGCTCAATTTCTTGCACAATCTCTTGCTTCAACTCGGATCTTTGGGTCTCAAGTTCAATGGTCTCTTTATCACCACAGTCACCAAAAACAAGAGGTAGGTCAACTAGGCTTGAAGCTTCCTCTCCTTGGATCTTTTCATCATCTTTGTTTGGCTTTTGAGAAACCTTCTCTAAGTGAAGTATTTCTTCTTTTTCAACCTTGAGTTCAATTTCTTCTTCAAAGCTTTCCTCCTGATCGTTCTCTTCTTCCACGGCTTTCCTTTCTTCCAAGGTAATGACCTCGTTGTTTGGGCAATCCGTGGATAAGTGTCCAAGCCCTTGGCACTTGAGACACCTCCTAGGTTGTGGGGAAAGATCATTTGTGGGGTTGGTTCTTTTTGTGGGGTGGAAGGGAATGAACCCGTGAGCTTAACGGAGATACTTTCTTTCATGGGCATGTAAGTGGATGGGTAAAAGGAACCCTTAAACTTACTACTCAATTTCTTCCAAGTTCTCACCTTTTCTTTTCCTTTCTTTTTTCGCTCAAACTTATATTTATTCCACCACTGAAGTGCACATCCTCTCAATCTTGAAATAACCATTTCGAACTTCTGTTGGTCATTAAGGATACAACAAGCGAAAACTCGTTCCACCTTAGATAACCAACCTGCGAACTCTTCCTTTTCGCCATGAAATTTTGGAATTGCAAAGCAAACATATCCAATATCAATAAGAGCTAGTTCTTTCTCCAAGTTCTTTGAAGACGGCATGAAGGATGAGGTCGAGGGTTCTTCGTGGATTGATTTGAAACGTAAGTTGGCTGTGGCAAAGGTGGCACGGTCGTGCAAGGGGGCACGGGCAGGCCGTGCTATGCTTCGGCTGAAGAAAATGCAGAAAAGTAGAGAGGCACGGTCGTGCTTGGCGGCACGGGGGCACCGTGCTCCGTCTCGACTTGAAGATTCCTGGAAAAAGAATATGGCACGGTCGTGTGTTGTGGCACGGGGGCACCGGGCTGCTTCTCTGGTCTTCAAGACTTCGGATTGCCGGTTTGTGCCTCTTTTTTTTTTTTTTTTTGGTATTTTGGCTTTTTGGGATGTGTTTGGGTATGATGTGGGT
>JAKOGI010004725.1:0-21491 GCA_029747015.1 Carnegiea gigantea | reverse complement strand
CTCTGGTAGAATGAGGTCTTATGTAGGATGATTAGGATGAAGTGATTATTATAATCAGTAGCTGTTGTGTTAGTGATCGTTAGTATTATCTTCGTGATCAACATGTCTTAAACAAATTTTCAAAGGTTGCCTTAAAGGTATGTTGATCACCAAAGTGATAGTAATGATTACTGAAACAGTAGCTACTGATTGCTACTAATCACATCATCCCACTCATCATACCTAAAACCTCATCCTACCAAAGTTACCCTCGTGTGTGTATGTGTGTATATATATATATTTGCACACACACAGATATATATATATATATATATATATATATATAGATATATATATATCTATATTATAAATATATATTATATATATATATATAGTCGATATATTATATAATCTATATCCAAACAAGCATACGCACACATATTACGCAACGTCACCAGCGAGGGTCCGTCGAGGCTCGTATAACTCCTCCATTCCCCACGTCCCGGAATTTGAACTGATTTTGGCCCAAATTCCTTTTTCCTGCAGCTCTCAAAAACATTGAGGATAAGTGGAAAAAACATTGAGGATGATTGGCCTGTGATGGTGTAATTGGTAGAGCAAAAAAGAAGGTGGTGTGGTAGGCTAGCATTGCGGTATCGCCGGAGGGGAAACAGTTGTGTGCTGATGTGGTAGAATATTATTCGTTGATCTGGCAATTAATGACTATGATTAAAAGTTTTTAGTTCTTATCGAAAAGGAAGTTCTATGTGTGTGTGTGTATATATATATATATATACACACACGCGCACGCGCGCATACACATACACATATATGTATGTATACATACACATACACACACATATGTGTGTGTGTCTATATATATATATATATATGTATGTATGTATGTGTGTGTGTTGATCGGGGAAGGCATTTTAGTCATCCTTTCTCCATTTGTTAATATTTACATAGTTAATGGACTGAAAAATTCATTCTTATACTGTTGGATTCCAAAAATTTAAGCACAATAGTTCGAGGGATCCAAAAATGAATAATTCATTTTGCAAACTCGAGGTTCATGAGTAGAATGATGCTTTGGAGGCTCTTTGACTAAAGGTGGAAGTGAAAGAGGCCTAATAGCACCGAACACAACCTAGCGATGTCCACAAACAGGAACAGTCTTGTAGACTCCAGGATGAAGCTGGGGGGCATCCAGAAGAAAACAAGCAAGATGGTGACCAGCATAGCTTATGCGGGGCAACATGGGTTGTGGTGGGCAACACGAACTCCCTGTCTAGCCGACACAGCCTCTATAAGTGCTTTCTATTTAATATTTATAAGGTACATCGCTAAGGATTTTTGGGGATCGATCTATCATCTATCCATCATCTTAGAGTAGGTTAGATCCATTAAAGTTGAGAGTAAGTTGAAGGTGAAGATTTATAAGGATTTCAGAGCTGGTTTGAATACATTGATTCAAGCATGTAATGGTTCAACAATTTTCTCCTTTAATTTTTGGTTACTTTTATCTTAGATTTCATGCTTTCTAGATTAATTTGTAGTTTTTGTTAATTTTGTAGTTTTAATTCTTGGAATCATGTTGACTTCATGTGATTGAATCAATCTTATTTTGTTCTAAAAGTTCTTGTGATTTGTTGGGTTTATTTTATTGACGTTAGAGATTAAATTGCCTAATGGGAAAATTTAGCTATTTTGTGAAGGTCTGAAAAGTGAAACTGGATGTGAGAAAACTGAGATTCAACTTAAATGTGCGAGACCTCGAGAAAGACTCACCGTTAATGAGCCCCCCTAAAATTTCATTATCACATTTTTAAGGATCTTAAATTAGTCAAAAGCCCTTGAGAAATGAAAATTGACTATATTTAAATTCTTCACTTCACCTCAAAAGAGGGGTTTGATATTTCAAATATCGGTTTTGAAATTACCAACAATGAAGAGGTGCTTGATTAATTTCCGAATTGGTGAATTTCTTGATTTAGCTAAATTCCTTGATTATTTGTTCATTAGATTATATAGTAATTTAGTTAATTTCAATTTCAAATTTTGATTCATTTAGCCTACCTGAGGACTGCGTGTGATGCAATCTTGTAGGCTAGTAGACTGATCTTAGTAGGTTGCACCTCTAATTGCTTGAGTCACAACCTCTTTGCAACTATGGTTCCACCCCTCCACCTTCGATTGTTTGAATATAGACCGTTATTGGCGAAATTAGTAGTATGTCGCTAGTAGCTGCTCAAGGTACGCAAAATTTTTACCTATCATATTTTGTTCATGTTAACTTATGTTATTTTAAGTATTTAAGTTTTGTGTTTGCTAAATTATTTTACCAACCGATTTTCAACATCTAAATATTAAAATTTTTTATGTGGATTTATTAGAAACAGTCTCTTTTTGTACAGTCATATGCATAGGGGTAAGGCTGCCAACATTTGGATCTTCCAAAACCCTGCAAAAGCAGGACCCATACTGGGAGGAGTTGTTGTTGTTGTTATTATTGTCGTTCTAGCCTATCTTAAGAAAGCAAAAACCGATAGGCTGACCTAGTCCTTGTGGGGGATGACCTTGGTTTGCCACAATGTGATCGCGCGCTTGCAAGCTTATTATATTTACCATCATACCTCCTTTCCATCCTCGACAAAGTCTCAATAGAGTCTTTTAGTGGCATGTAATCCCTCTACTTCAAAAATATAAGTGACCATTTTAGGTGTAAGTTATCACCGCCCAAACAATAAGACATCCAACTCGTAATTGCAACAACCTACTTGTAAGAGCAACTTACCCATATTACTCCAACCCAAAGTGGAGCGCATGAATGGGCCAGATACATATGTTCTTATTCTTTTCCCTAACAAGATATGGCCTTCATATACTTGAACTAGAGACCCCAGTGAAGTAAACTAACACACCTGCAATGCAAATGATTCGGAAAGGATTAATAGATTCCTTTCTAGTAGCTATTCATCCTTCGCAAATGATTTGAAAAGGATTAATATATTCCTTTCTCGTAGCTATTCATCCTTCCCAAACTTTCACTTGGATCAAATCATGCCGGATGTTTCAAAGAGAACTTAGATACTTGAACGCATACCACCATCAATTTATTGTCATAGAATCCATAGCATAAATTAAAAAAACTAACTAGACACATTAACATACAAGTCAAATTCAAAATGGTAAAATTCAAGGCTTGTTCACGCTGACTGGTTCCTCCCCCCTCCCCCCGGGGGTCTCGCTCCCTCTCTCAATAAACCTACTATGTCACAAGCAGCCAAGGTGCCTAGGAGACACCACAATTCATCTTCAGAATTCAGAAGCCCCATTTCATTCGCATGATCAAACTTGGCTCTCACACTGAAAGGAAAATACAACGCAAAAGTAACGCCATTCCAAGTGGAGGCCAGAGAACAATACCCAATGTAACAATTGCACAAATTTAGGTCCCCCCCCCCCCCCCCCCCCAAGTCTCGCTCTCTCTCTCTTAATAAACCTACTATGTCATAAGTAGCCAAGGCGCCCAGGAGACACCACAATTCATCTTCAGAATTCAGAAGCCCCAATTTATTCGCATGATCAAACTTGGTTCTTACACTGAAAGGAAAATACAACACAAAAATAACGCCATTCCAAGTGAAGGCCAGAGAACAATACCCAATGTAACAATTGCACAAATTTAGGCACAGATATGACACACAAATCAGGACTCCAATGGGACAGTTTTTGGGAATTAACCATACATTATTAAGCTGGGCAGCAAACCCCAGTTGGTGGGGCTGACTCACTGACCCGAAGAGTGAGACAGTCCCACTTCCTCATATTGCCCAAGGAATTTTCCTCAGAAGCAACTGCAACAACCGGTAGGTCTTTTGGTTCCCTGACAGTCACAGGAGAAGCTTTTATCGGGGCCAGTTTTCTGGCAGCTTTGGCCTGGAGTCGATATCGCTCAGCCCTTGACCCAATGACCTGACCTAGAATCGAAGCTCCTATGGTAAATGCCATGGCTGTCTTAGGCATCAGAACACATTTTCTCAGCATGGCAATGAATGGGACTGCTGCATGAACAGCTGCAAACCAAGCAGGTGAAAACTTCTTCGTATGCTCTCTCCATATCCCCAGCGGCACATTTACAGCCATTCCCAGAACCCCAATCACGAGAATTTTTGTGGGCAATGGTTGAGGTCGTAGATTCTTTGCAAAGGCTGTTCGGGCTAGGGCTGCCCGGGCAGCAACAATGGCTGGTGGGCACGTCAGTTTTACACCAGGAGGGGGCTTAAGAGCCTTTGCCACCAGCGGGAGGACACCACTCACAGCCCTGTACGACTTGGCTATAGGGCAGTTACCTGTTTGCAGCCACTCGTTGCTCATCGCCTCGTGTTTTCCACCTTGTCCCTGAAGGATATATGTAAAAGTGTGAGAGCAATTTGAGGGCTGGAGTGAACTGAGAAAATATTTGCTTCCCATCAAAGAAGACTATTGAGAGAAAGCAAAATCACTAGTATGCAATAGAGAGGACCATGACGGTTTTTTCACCATAAAGGAATTCATGCTTTCATGCAACTTACGAGAATTCATGCCATTATAAATTTAGAAGAAAAATCCAACTTTTTTTTCACATTTATTTTTTTTTTCACCAGTATAGTAAAAATCACTATGCTGCACCTTGTTCTCACCAGTTTGGTACATACAGGAAGTGTCAGTCAAAGTAGAATTTAGTAAAACGAAATCAAAGTCTTCATATTTGATAATGCTGGGTGGAACAGCATGTGACATTTTCATTGATCACAGAATCTCAGAATCAATCACACAAAGAATGAATTAATAACACGAGAAAGCTAGAGATGGTTTGAATATACAACATATAAGAGGGAAAAAATCTGAACTTAAGGCTAGCCAGAAACGTCTGTACCTCTGATGAAGATTCCTTCTTGGACGGTCTCTTCTTTTGATTTTTCCACTTCCCAGAGAATGCATCAAAGCTGAAGGGACCCCCTGCGCCAAAGCCGGAGAGGCTGATAGTGGCTGCCTTTGCAGCTAAAGGATTGAACTGCGGTGCAGATGGACCAAGCTCCAAGGTCTCAGACTGCACATACGATCTCCGAGAAAGCGGCACAACTCCATCACAGCCATGAAACAACCTGAATGCCATGTCAAAATTGGGGCCATCTTCAAAAATTGGACCTTTTGCCCCACGCACCTAAATAAGACAGAGTCAAAATCAACATATCAGAAACCATCACCTCATGGCAGCACAAAAGGCACTCATGATATGTCTGAAGTATGAATCTGGGACCTGCAAATTATAAAGTTGGTCCCAGGTCCCACTGAAAGACAAAAATATAAGCAGTTTTGGGACATCAAACAAGCATTAACAAAATAAATATCTGCACTCTGAAGGATAGAAAGCTCTAGCTCAGGAGAGATCACATGACTTACAGGCAGCGGAAAGGCCAGGGAAGATGAGAAAGAAAAAGTGGTTGGTGAATTGATGTTTCTCAAAAATGGACAACGAAGGATATCTTCATTTGAAGGCAATGACTCTCCAGCTAGATCTCTGAAGCAAAAGTCCATGTCTCCCAAGCAAAATTGCAACAGCTGACACCAGAAAGCGAAAATCGAGGAATTAGTTCTGATCACATGGGAAAAAGAGAATAAATAAGGTCTATATGCCTGGATAATATGCTAATTTAATCAGTAACTAAATATTTCATGTGAACATTAAAGTGCTTTCACCATCCACAAATCTTTCTGAAAAAAGAGCATCACCACCATCAACCCAATGAGCAGAAGCAACAACATTTGATTCAAAAAATCAAATGGATCAAATGAGCAAGATGACTAGCCTTTTCAGCTAAATTAGAGGCTCGCACCTTGACCCCCCCCCCCCCAAAAAAACAAAGAAAAGAAGCAAAGAAGGGGGAGAGAATCAGAGAACAATGCGCCCACCTTCCAAAAAAAGAGCACAAGAAAAATATCGATTAAGTTACCACACCACAATCAAAGCCTCCAACAGCATGACATTCTTTCTAACATGACATCTAACAAGTGATAAGACACAGTGGAAGTATGCAAAATGGAAAAAGCAATCATACAAATACGTTGAGGATACACCCATGCATATGACAGAAATCATACTTAAGGAAGAAACCGACACATGAAGGCATCATACAGAATGGGAAGCAGCAGGTGAGAAAAGAGATGGAAGGATTCCCACCCAAACCCCTAACCACCCACAATGAATGCATAGACTCTGAAGTCCAACACTGAGCAATGGATTCCACTGAATCAAAATTCCCATTAAACCTCAGTTCATCCCATGCCAAAGTCCCAAGGAAGTTCATGACATGATCACCAATTCACAATACACACTCCCAGTAGCTAGCTGAGAATACACAACTTGGAAAAGTTTGGAACCATAAAACCAGAAGTTTCTAACCTCATACCTACAATGAAAGAAGGATGTAGGAACAGGACCGACTATAGATTAACAAAGCCTCATATCAAAGAAACATATATTTTTCCACAGATTATACAATCACTGAATTCAATTGCCTGAGCAAAAGTGTTTGGGAATTGACCTCATGCCAACCAAGCCCTTTGAGCCCTTTGTCCTTACGTGAACCTCAAAAAGAAGAGGTCTTGATAAACGACAAACTTGTCAAATGGAACACCCTTGAAATACTAAATATATGCTTAGAAGATCTCACGAAATATCCAACAAGCATCAGCAAAATCAGCCATTGTCACTGAAATCCTTCAATATCATCAGTGGTCAAAAACCCAGATCCCCATATCAAACCCGCAAGGAAAATAATACCAAAAACCAAGGAATTAAATCAACCACAAAACGTTAAGAATCACAGTTCAACATCATCAAATCCCAACAGGCACAGGTCAACATCAAACACAAATCAAATTTCAAAGCAAAAACCATACCCAGATCAGAATCCACAAAATTAACTCAAAAATCTTACTGCCTATGCACTTAGAACCAATCACAATCAAATTAAACCAGAACCCAGCCCAGAAATTGACAACAACGAAGCTACTGATCCCGGAAAACGAAAATGTTGAAGAATTCTAGCATACCTAAAATATTGGGCAGAGCAAGAACTCTTGAAGGCTGAATTGCGGAGAGATAATGGATTGGGAATGGAATCAATCAAAGGGAAATAAGGAGAGTTGCGTTAGGTACGAATGAAGAAAACGAAGAAACAGACAGACAGAAGTGGGGAGAAAGCAAAAGAAGATGGGAGGTAACTAGGGAAGTCGTGCTCCACACACGCCCAATTGGCAATCACAATTCACATAAATGCATCTTGTAAGTTGTTGTCAAGCGTGACTTGGCCTTTTCGGTTCAACCAAAAACCTGGACTAGTCTCTTGTCTTCGTTTTTTTCTGCTTCCTCGAAAAAAACCACATATCCACTTGTTTTTATTGGGGTGGTTGGCATGAACCGCATACGTATATTGTAAGTTTTTCTTCTCCAACTAAACTAGTACATTTAATCAAGTTTTTGAAAGTTGTTAACAATCTATAAGAACATTTCCAACAGTAGTTTCATTTTTTGAAACTCAAACTAGCCACATTATCAAAAGTTCCAAATTTGTGAAAATTATATTTCATCACTTCTCTAATCATAGAACTCCACTTTGAGTTACTCAACAAAAATATTTATTATGAATCCATCTTATAACACGTAATCTCTTTTTTTAATGATATAAATATTATACATTAACCCTTAAAAAAAGAAAAAAACAAAAATATAATAAAAAACAAAAAGTAGTTACTCGTGTGTGGAACTCTACACAGTTCCACCACTTCCAAGCGTGGCAATATTCTGAAGATGCAATGGGTATGAGACAACCGTCATGTTGGGGCCCGCGTTCCATGTTTACTGCCCTGGCTACGACTGCTATAATCAATTTTAATCTATATCGGCCTTTGTTTCTCATAAGTATTTAATTTTTTTTTTTGACATGTAAAAATTTTATAGTTAATAGGTTATAAATCAATATATATTAGCTCAGATCATTCTACAATTATGACGAAGAAGTCCTAAATTTCTCTAATAGTTCAACTCTTGTTAATAAAAATTTTTTAACAAAAAATTCCCACCATTGATATTATAGAAAGGAGCCTTCTATTAAAGTTTTGTCTATCTTTTTTTTGTAATAATTTGGTTTATTAGAATTGACATCTCTATAAGTAGTGATATCCACTAAGGTAAGACCGCTTACATCTGCATCTCTTCATACTCTTCGAAAGCGATACCCACATTGGAAGTGTGTTGTTGTTGTTGACATTTTGGTTTATTATTGATGCAATGTTCATTAAAGTAAAAGTTAAATTAAAAAGTTGATCCATTTAATTACTAAAATTTGACCACGAAAAAAATATCTCACACATTAGAGAATTTTGAAAAAATAGTAAATAAATAACTATGGCAATGATAAAGGCAATTCAAAGTGATAATTCACATGAAAGAATAAAATAAAAATAATAACTAAAAAAATAAGCAATAACTATATTGCAATTGAATTATTACTATGCTTTTGAAATTGACACATTTTTATTGCTTATTTACATTAATAAAATTAAAATAAAAATTGACTAAAATTTTTGCATTGAATGTTACCTAGGATACCACAGGAGATAAGAACATTTAAGATCGGTGTATATTTAATGCGTTATATCTATATATTAAGGTGAGCATTACTTACATTTCTTACTACTATTTGGTAATAAAATTTAATATTTAAATAAAATATAAATTTTACAAAGAAAAAATTTAAAAGAAAAAAATGTGAGTCGAACACTAGGGATGAAGAATATATTATTACAATAAAAAAATAAAAAAGAAACACTTAGCTATTCATAAATTGAATAATTTAAGATATCAGTTTATTTTTACTATATGCCAAAAAAAATATTTCTTCAAGTAGTAACACAATCTTAACTATGCTTATATCATGATAAAGGGGGTTGTTAGCCCTTTTAACTCCATTGAAATTGTTAGCCCGTTTGAGCTAAAAATTTACCTGAATTTTTTAATCTTACTTATCTTAGCCCTTTTAATTCCATTAAATTTGTAATAACTAATAACTACATCGTTGATGGCAAAGAGAATCGAGAATTGGCAGTAAAAAAGTATCCTCATCATGAAAAAGAACTTAGTTGAACAATTGATGACCCAAAAGGGAGCTGCCATTTCCCACGCCGCAAGCCACTCTGACAATGTCAAAGCATGCACATGTCTGCACAGTTTAGCCTGCTTGGCAGGAGAAATATTTCGCAGTTGACCAACAAAAATGTCAACTACTTTCTTCAAAGGGAGGCGGCGTAGGCTAAGCCGTTCGTAACCAAAAACCGGACCCAATTGCCCTGCTCGGTCAATTCACCTTAGAACTAGCCCCTGGTCCAGTCTTGAAGACTGAAGTACCCAACTCTCTTGGAGGCTCAGCACTGACTCAGTCAAGGATCGATTCTCAAAGATCTTACCATTCTTAGGCCTCCTTCTTTTCAGTGAAAAATGAAGGGTGTGGGATGGGTGAGTATGGGAAAAGGAGAAGGAATGGATAAAAGTTAGTAAAAGTGGTATTTTTTTAAGTGTAGGTAGGGGGGAAGGAGTGAGTGATAATTGGTAGGAATTGAAAGGTGTTGAATGAAGTTGGAGAGTTGGTTTAAGTTATATATTTTTATATTTTAATGTATTTTTTATTTATGATAGTAAGTAACGATCTTAAAATTAAATTTTGAATAGGAAAAAATTTCTTTATGTGTTTAGCCGGTTACAAAATATTGTTTGATGGTCATTGTTGCCCCTCAAAAAATTTAAATTTTCGTAAATGAGTTGAATCAGTTGCGGATGTTAATTTTTGTTGTATATTTTCGGAATTTGTTAATTTTCATCGAAATTTAAAGTTAAATATCGTACTATACGTTGCGCAAATATGGTTTACTTTGGTTGGGTTACGATTAATTGATTGTTGAACTAAAAATTACATAGACAATTTTCATTTTTTTGTGTGCAAATTAATTATTCATATTTTGCTACATTTTTGCACTATCTGACTGAAATTGGACGTTACTATTCCTCAAGTCTTAATTACGTTAACGATACTGATGAAATTAGTTTGAAATTTGAAATCAGATATCACCAAAAATATTATCCGAACACAATCTTATTATATTCAATTGTAATATACAAATCCAATAAGAACATGACATGTGTCATGTATCTGTCTAATGAATATTTGGTTTCATATAAAATTAGTGAAATTATTGCTTCACTTTCTATGACCAATAACAAATGTTCATCTCACAACGTAAAACGATTACCATTACTTTTACAACCGTTAACATTTATAACATCCGTTAGTTCTATCGAACACCGAATAAAAACATCTGCATTTTGTGTCACGATTTATGATGGCCGGAAAATAATGTGTTACATATACCACAACAACAATTCACGTGTTGGTGACGTATAACAAAAATTTCGAAGTCAATAAAAAACCATTTCTAACTATCTGTTCCATATAAAAATTAAACTGAAAACATCTACCACTCACGAATAAATAACATTTGCTTATCAACGCAAAAATTAAAAAATACAAAAATAATCATTTCTTTAATACGTACACCATAAATAATTTCATGTACAATTTATGGCACAACTTACAAATATTCCAATAATATCTGAAAAATAAATAAAACTCTTGATAATTAGTATCAAACTACTCGCACGTACAATTATATCAATTATAAGAGTTTTCAAACTATGTCAAATAGTAATTATAGGTAGAAGTGGGTGAAAGTGGGTAAAAGTGAGGGAGAGTGGGAAAGAGTGGTATTTTTGTTTAAGTGTGCGAAAGAGTGGGAAGAGGGGGGAAGGAGTAGGTAGGTGTAAGAAGAAGTGGGTTGGGTTCATTAAACCACGAAAAGAACAAGGCCTTAGTTAACTAGCTTGTACATCAAGTCGCAAATATGATCCAAGAGAAGAAAAAATCATTCTGTTTCATATACATTTCAGGGAAGTTCCACATTGACATAGTATCACGAATCCTCCAAAACAGAATGGTAAAAACCAGGAAGATGCTGAACCAGGAGGGCAACTTTCAGGCTGAATTGAATGCCTGCAGGATTTCACACAAGGAACTCCAGAAAAATTACCTCTTAGGTTTCAATTATGTTGTTTTCTGCAGAAAATACATGCAAAAACAGACGACAATTTCTCAAAAGTTCAGGAAGGGTCCTTAACTTTTTTTTTTTTGGGGGGGGGGGGGGAACAAAGCTATGTGCAGGAGATTAAGATGAGACTTCATGATGAACGGCGCGATGAATCATCCCATGAACCACTTGGCTCTTGAATGGATTTCTTGTATTCTGGCTTCAGCTCATAGTTGCCTTGCTTAGCTCCCTTGTTGCTATATACACAGAGCTCTTTCAGTAAATCTTTCATAAATTGCTGCACAGAAAAACAAATTGAGCCATCAGCAGAGGTTTGATTATATCACTTCAATGCAGAGCACAAACTGTAGAATATTACTATAGCTGAGAGGTCGAGAACCAGCAGAACAACTTAGTTTAACCATATACATCCACTTTTCTTCCAGAGATCAAGGTGATCTGCGGTCCCCATTAAAAACCTAGGGTTCATTCAATGTCAGATCTAGTTGATACTTGAGGCAAATTTCAAACATGTGCCCCTAAAAGTACTGACACATAAATGAGATCATATGTTCTCAGAGCAATTACTTTCTGCAATTCTAATGGTAAAAGATGAGCCAAGTTTGACCCTCACCTCCCTTTCATATAAGTTCTGAGAATGCGCCCTCGACCACTATATTCTCGATCCTGTTCCCTCTGATAACAGGTGAACGCAGACACTTGACATTGCACCGAGGCTAAAAGGCTTAATGAACTAGCATGACAGCAGTTATTTCATCCACAGTTCACTTCTCAGGGATGGAACTCTCAGAACACCGCATCAAATGTCTCTGATGTATACACGACCAAACAAAAACAACGAAGGCTCGAAAGAAGAAACACGAGAACTGAAACATGAGTGTAAGCCAAGTTTCTCCACTACAGCATATTGAAAGTAGCATAAAATGCAGTTTTATAGTTACATTCCACCTCCTGAAAGTTGTGCAAGGGCACATTAAGTAGAATGCAAGCACAAACAATACCTCAGGCTGATCCGTCTTGTGGATCAACTCCTTGAGTGTCCAGTTAGGCTGTTGCTCAAAAAGTTTAAACATAATCTCTTCCATCTCTTCACGATCCCTTCTGGTTCTTTTCGGTTCTGATGCTTTCACAACCTGCTTCCTCCTCTCCTGTTAGATAAATTAGAGACAGATTCAGTTAACATGAACAGATGAAAAACATCAAACAGGGCAGCGGCAAAAACAAACACACGAAAGGGACAAGGTTGAAAGGAAAAAATGTCTGACCTGCACATGAGTAATCCCTGGCATGGGTATTATTGGCTTTTCAGTGCCAATCACCTGGGGCACATACAGTATATCAGCCCGAAGAAAGAATTTGAGAGTCTGCAAGTTCATCACACAGCTATCACATCCCTGGAGACTCCATATATGTTAAGTTACAAAAACCTGCATCTGTCTAGTCTTTGTCGTGTACTTTTTGGTTCGCTCACGGCAGAGTTGCGCATAGCAGTCAATTGCTTCATAATGAGGCCTAATGTCAAATTTGTTAAATATTTTCCCTTCTACAGAAATCTTCCCTGCAGGGAAGAAGGGAAGATTTGTATCAATTTGACATATGGGCAACTTGGCCATCCCCTCGACATTATTTACCCCAAAGTATGCACTAGGAAACAATCATCAATGTCCACATGGACCAGGTATACACCAGGATTTAATCGAATGAAGGCCTGGTTACAGGTAAAGCAATGAGCATTTAGCATGTTCATAACTTCATACTATTTAGTGCATTACTGAGAAATCATTGACCCCCATAGGTTACAATGGGGGTGTTTGGTAGCAACAATTTTTTGGAAAGGAAGAGCTGTTTGGGGGTGTTTTTGTTTTGACCAAGTTCAACAGCTAAATAGGTGTTTTAGTAAACAGCTGTTTGAAATAACTGTTTTGCCCCAAATAGTTCTTTTTGAAAACGCTATTTTCATTAGCCTTTTCAAAAGAGCTTTTGGTAGAAATGACATATTTGCCCAAGAGTTTAAAAAATTACACTACATGTCATTAAACTATATTCATATAATATTGCTTTTATGAAATAGAAAAAGCACAGAGTACCATAAAGTATTACTTGAAGGCTTATATCAATAACATTCGAACCCAGTTAGATATTGAGAATTAACAAGTGTAGAAGTCTTTCCTTTATTTATTTTTTTTTGGACAAAAACAAACCATTGGAGTTGCATTGTCTCTTTCGTTGTTTGCATTTTTTTAGCCAATTAGTGTAATTTTTGGTATAGATTTTCTAATTTCATTAGTGTACTATATTAAGCATATTTGGTTCTCTCACAAAGCACCTTTATAAATGTTTGATATTTGTAGTTTGGATTATTAAGTCCCCCTTACAATTATGTAGACAATGAACTTTGGATTGATGTAAAATTGCAACATTTGATACTATATTTTATATCAATTGAATCTAGTGAAGATAAAGTCATTAGAAATTCATACAAATTTCAATTTCAATTCATAACCCGAAAAAAAACTAATAGATAACAAATTAACGTTATAAAACTTACGCATCATTTACATAAGTACAAATTGAAAATAAATAAAATAAACGGTGAATACAAGTTATATAGAATTAGTAAAAAAGTGAAGTTTTATGCATGATTCTTTTTTATTTTTGTGATCATAAAGGAAGTTAATTTATACGTATGACACAAATTCAATTCTTTTTAAAAAGAAAATAAGAAGACCAATAAGTTAAAAAAAAAGTCCTCTTCAAAAGTAATTTAGAGATAAAGACATAAACGAAATTTCACCAAACATCTTTCTTAGAAACAACTAATTTTACCAAACAGTTTTTCTACAACAAGCTAACTCAAACAGCTAATGCAAAACAGTTGATCCAAACGGCTAACAGCTAATACAACAACTAATATATGTTTGCCAAACGGGGCCAAAAATGGATATGCCTGCTTTCTCTAAACAAAGAATCTGTCATGTCGAGGATACGACCAAAAGCGGCTCATCAAACTACATGATATAGTACAATAAGAACATCCCAAGGCTTAGAATCTTTGACAAAATAAATTAAAATATTTGAAGGCTTGGTATTCAATCTTGCCAGATAAAAGAGAGATCTATCACAAAAGGACAGATGAATTTCCAGCATATAAGGCTATAATCAGCTGTCCCATGTGATAACTTCGTCTTGGATGAAGATCCTTTCATATTTGTCCTTTCGGTTCCAGTCATTTTAGCTGTTTACATATAAACTGAATAATGACCAAAAGTCAGGCAATGAGACGGCCACCAGACAGAAAGCATTAACACAAAACCAAGTAGAAAGGTGAAATGAAAACAGAAGAAAATGAAGCTTTGTAAGAATTAAAATTGCTAAGATGCATAGGTAGAAAAATGCTTCAACACCGACGTAGAAATTAACAGCAAAGCATAACATAAAGATCAATGCAATAGCTGTGTACTAACCTTGAGACTCAGAGAAGACAGACATTGGAACAAAGTCTTTTCATTGAGTAAAACATGGGTACATTTCCGAGATCAGTGCCAGTCAATTCCATGGTGAACTGTCATCAGTTTAATGCCGTGAACTTGAGAAAGATGATACTAAAGAGGACAAGAAAACAAATTAAAACTCCCCAAACCTCTATCACTCAATTGCATGAAAAGATACATAGGAATACTATGCACTTAAAGTATCACGCTTATGCTCAGAACTTTTTTTTTTGGGGGGGGGGGGGACTTCAATATTACAATAGCATAAATAAGATCTTCGATGCTCCAAGACACATAATAAAGTATCAATACGAAGATCAAGGGATCTAAGTGGTGAATATGCATGGATGGCCATCTACATTTGACTTCTTCTTGGCATAAAATGCACGAGTTCTGAACTTAAACAAAGAAGAGTTTCAGCCCTTGGGCTTCAACATCTCAAGTTCCACGCAAGCGCAAAATCTCATGGTCCATATTTCGAATGATATATCTCATTGTCATTTTATATCTAACTACAGCACTTACTCGAATTGTTAATTAGCCTTAAAAAATTGCATCTCTTTTTTAAATAGTCCAAACATTTACGAGTTAAACCATGGCTAAACCAAAAGCAAACCTAATGTTGAAAGAAAAAGGAATGTGAACGTAGTCGATAGCAAGAGGCCATCAACATACGACACAATATACAGTCACTTGTCAATATGTCACCTAGGGCATGCCTTAATGTTCTAAAAAATAAAAGCAGTAGTGACAGTGTTTTAGTCCTATTAAAAGTGATTCTCAGATTGTGAATTAGTCATTTCCTGCTACTTAAAAAAATTTACAGCACATAGTCCCTTTATGATGCAATTAATTTTTTTCTCAAATGTACTGAGGCTGACAAATTTCTGGCAAATTCAGACTCACCAGCTACAGGTAGTACCTCCGCAGAAAAGACTTCAGAATAAAATGCAGAAAAAGGAAATTAAATCCTGATTTCTGTCCATGACACACTGTTCGCGGCTTTCTGAGTTCTTAACAATTGCTAATTAACAAGTCCAACTAAACAAGGTGCATGTGATCGGCTAACTGTCTAGCAGCAGCTTAGCTACATTTCATACAGATCCCACAAGCATTTAAGCAAATTCATATAACACCTTGAAACTTATTTAATAAAATTTCTGACGCATTTGTAAGCCATGCCACCCCACACATGCATTAGCAACAAGAAGCTAAAAATCTATCCAAAAAACCAACAAGCTAAAGAGGCACAGAGATTCAGTAGAAGATCACAATGATTTACACAAATTCATCTTTCATGACAAATTTTCCATACCATCCACACATCACATTGGGTATCTCAAATAAGATTAGCATATAACTTCAAAACAAAAGCAAGTCATTGACAGTTATGGGACTACAAACGAAAATAGCCCATGCAACAGATCAAGTCTTCAATATTCCAACCTAACACACCCCCCGCCCCCTGGAAAATGTTTCAGGATAATATTTCCACATGGGGCATTCTAATTTCAAGAGTCCGACTACTATGCCTCACCGTCAACTTGCAAGGCGTATCACCTCAAAAAACCTATTTCCTCTGGCTTTAATTAATTTTCTCAGCTTGTCATCTTCGTCGAAAGATTAGGGAAAATGGATGATCATAAATCCCAGCATTCACATTCCGTTAGAAGTACGCTACACATTGAAACTCAATCCTATCTCATTCTGTTTCTCCTTCCCCCCCGCCCCCCAAAAGGAATCAAAAGTCTATAAATCACAATTGGCAAGCAACAAGAAGCCAACTCCGTTCAAATTCAGGGATAAAACCCACCCAATTGCAATAAACAAACGAACCCTAGAAAGAAAAAGAGGCAAATGGGCACGCAATCCAAGGGAAATGGGGTAAGATAGAGAGAGAAAGAAGATATGCCTTTTCACCTGAGTGGAGTCGTTGTCATTGGAGCGTAGAGGGTCGATGGAGACGACGACCTTGGCAACAGGGAGATTGTTGTTGTCGTTAATGGAGTGAAGAGAGCGAGAAACCACGGCGGGGCACTTCATCAGCCACACCGCTCTCTCCGCCCTGCTCGTGTCTACGTAGCCCTCCATTGGCACACACACACACACACAGAGAGAGAGAGAGAGAGAGAGAGAGGGTATACAGAATTTGAGGTTCCATAACGAACTGGGGAGGGGAGGCAGGGCGGCCATGGATTTGATCATTTGAATTGGACATGGCGAGGGTGATTACAATTTCTTACGTGCTCCATGAACATATGCTTTTATCATCTAACTAACGTATATATATTTGGGTGATGATATGTGTCTTACAGCAAGACACTCTTAAATGTTTTATCTTAATTAAAATTAATGTCTTTTATGATTTAAAATCATCAAATTTTTAATAATTACAACTTTTTATTAGTTGTAAAACTTTAACATTCATCAGCTTCGCCAATAAATAAAAATTGACACCATAATCGGATCAACTCCATTCGCAAATGCATATTATATGTGTAATTTTGTAAATGTGAAAAATTACGTATAAAAGGATAATTTTATACGATTTATTAGTTTTGACATCCTTCCACAATTCAATCATACCATTATTTTAAATTTAATATGTAATAATACACATTTTAAATGAAAGTAAGACACTTTTTAAGTGTTTTGTAGCAAGATATTTATCATTTTGCGATATATTTTTCACATCTTTATTTCTTATATGCTAGTTAAGATTCGTGCGTTGTTTCGAGATTAAATTTTTAAATAAGTAAATGGTACTTTAAAAGTATCATTGAATAATTATTGGGTCGACGTTAATAAGTTAATATAAAGAAATAATGAGCATTTTAATCTAACTCAAAAGAATTAGGGTAAGTAGCGAAAATATTATCACTACTACTTTTTTTATTGAGGCATTTTTTTAAAAAAGAAGTTTCAAATTGTGTTATGTTGTTCCAAATAAATAATTAATATAGACAAATTCACATATGTAGATATTGTTTGGATATTCCAACCCCAAAATAATAGAACATATTACATATGTCTATGCATTATGTACTTTTTTTTTTATGTTGTTATTGTGTAAATGTATACTAATTTTTTCTGATGCTTGTGTTAGTATTATTAAACATGATAGTATTGGGCTTTACAGTGTGTTGCTTATTTCTAGTAAATTCATGTATTCTAGTGCATGTTTTTATTGGATTATGGTGTTATAGCCACCCTAACAATTTTGGAATTTGTAATAATATGTAGAACGTTTACTATTCTGTAATCACCCTGATATTGATACTTTTGGAGGACAAATGCGGCATAATTTTGAAGTTGAGGGAGGTTATATAATAATTATTGGGTCCTGTGTGTTATAAATATTATTTTCTTGATTTAGAAGCAGGTGTATGATAATTACTTATTAGATTAATTTTGTTAGGTTTTCCTTGTAAATTAAAAAGGATGATGACACTCTCTCAAAAAAAAAAAAAAAAAAGGATGATGTCCCCCAATAAAAGGAGGAGGATTCGGACCTGGGTTTTTAGGTCATACCCCCCGACAACAAAAACTATCCCCACAGACATTCACTCATCTCACCGTTCACTCACCCACTCAACCGACTTTCCTCCTTCCTCTGTAACTTTGATCTATCTCTCTCTCCTCTCACCGTTCACTCATCATCCCCACCGATTTTCTCTCTCCTCCACAACTCGCTCTCTCTCTCTCCTCTCACCATTTATCCTCCCCACCGAGTTAATTGGTCCTGGTTGGGCTGTGAACATGCAGATCTGCGTTAATCCCGCCGTTTGTCATATACTTGGTTCCCAAATAATGAAATCCGCCTCGCACACCACCCTTGCCCCCGCCACCTGAGCAAATACAACACCACCAACATGTAGATCAACAGAAGCCGAGTCTGGCGGTACCACCCATGCTGCCAACGCGCTTCTCAGGCAGTGGCACGTGGATGTACGTGCTGCCGTGTATAGGACCGTGTTGGATTTTTCAGCGAGGCGCGCCTAGATCGGGGGTTTGAAAACTCGACGGAGGAAGAAGGGAGAAGAACCACACCTTCGTTGGAGGTGCGTGTATTACACGCGCCACCCCTCCTCGACGAATTTGATGGGTATGGTATGGTTTTAAGGGAATGAAGCAACCCAAGTTAACTCACGTCAAAGGATACTAGAAAGCAAACAAACACTCACGGCCAGGGGGGGCACGGTCGTGCTTGAAGGCACGGGGGGACCGTGCCAACTTGCTGCCTAGCTTGCCCGGGAAGTTCCTTCTTCACGGTTTGAGGTAGCTTTGAGGATTAATCGAAGTTTGATGCAATTAGCTTTGTCATGGTCTTGATTTTGTGTGGAAATGAGTAAACAAAGGAGTAAATGAAGTGAGGAAAGAAAGGAGGATTCAAAACACTAAGAAGATCAAGAGGGAGCTCACGGTTTGAGAGGAGAGAAACCAAGAGCTAGCTTAAGAACTTCAAGTGTGGTTAATGAATTTTGGATAGTTCTAAGCTAGATGATTAGATAAGATACACCACTAATCACTTAGCTTAGGGCCCTTAATCTTGGATTAGGATAAGATACACCACCTAATCAAGATCAAGACTCACTTGGTCACCACCTTAATCAGCCACAATTAAGGATAAGCAAGTTAAGTGTTTAGGAAATCACAAGACACAAAGTCTTTGCTCTCAACTGAATAATCAACTCTTCAAATAAGCTTGGTTTAAACTTTACTTCCGTATTCCTCACATCAGCCATGTGAAACTTAAGTGGGTGTTAGAATGAATGGATGGGGGGTGGGTTTGGATTTTGCTTTGGGGGAGTAAATTGAGCAAGTTTAGGACCTGAGCATGGGAGATCCTGGATGGGGGTGAATGGAATGGGTTTGATGGGAACTAGAATCAAGGTAAACCCTTTACCTTGTCCAGAAATAGTGAAGGTGTTTAGGAGTCCATCTTCAACTCCCTTTTGACTACTCAAATCCCTTTTCAAAACTAGTATCTCTCCCTCATTAGCCTTTTCTTCAATCTCCTCTAATTCCTCCTTCGGTTCTTCCACCAATTGCATCTTCTCTTCCTCCTGATTTTCCTCCTCTCTCACGGCTTTCCTTTCTTCCGAGGTGATGACCTTGTTGTTTGGGCAATCCGTGGCTAAGTGTCCAAGCCCTTGGCACTTGAGACACCTCCTAAGTTGTGGGGGAAAGATCATTTGTGGGGTTGGTTTTTTTTGTGGGGTGGAAAGAAATGAACCCGTGAGAGAGGGTAGGAACACAACCAAGCTAGAATGATGAAGACTGCCAACTAGGTCATTTTGAGCTGCTTGATAAACCACCACCCAGCCACTTGTGAGAGAGACACGTGGAGCAAGTGAAACACCACCATTTTACAAGCTCTCATTCGACCACTCAAGCATGACATGGCACACATGCATTTTTCAGTCCTTTGAGGTGGCTAGCCGTGCACTCTTGCCTTCCTAGCTGGGAAATTGAGTCATTTACATTCCTTAATGCAAAGGAAAAGGGTTAGGAAGATAAATTAAGTGCTTTGTAATATAAACTTTCAGCTTATGTATGTTTTAGTTTAAACCGTGTATTATTAAGCATAGGATTAGTTTAATGACTTTCCTTGCCTAGAAGGAAAGCTTTTTCATGTGTTCAAAGGCCTTATAAATGCCTTTTGCTGCTCTTTTGTAAAACAAGAAGCTTGAGTATTAAAAGAAAGCAAAGACTTTGTGTCTTGAGTTCCTTTTAAACACTTAACTTGCTTATCCTTAATTAGGCCGATTAAGGTGGTGTTCAAGTGAGTCTTAATCATTGATTAGGTGGTGTATATGTATCCTAATCAAAGGTTAAGGTCCCTAAGCTAAGTGATTAGTGGTGTATCTTATCTAATCACAAGGCTTAGAACTATCCAAATTCCATTGAATTCACTTAAAGTTCATGAAGTTAGCTTTTGGATTCCTTAAACCATAAGCTCTCTCTTTTCGTGTTCTAATCAGTGAACTTCATTCCCCACGTCCCCTTTTCCTTTTCATATTCTTTTCAAGCTCAATCAAGGCCAAGGTTTCTTGCTTTGATTTAGTTTTGAGTGCAAACACAAATCCATCTCAAACTGTGAGGAGTCACAAATCTAGGCGTGCTAGGCAGAACTTTGGCACGGTCATACCGTGTCCTTAAGCACGACCGTGCGTCCTTGGATCTGTGAGTTTTTCACTTGAGTTGATCGTGTTCTTGTTGTAAGTTAGCTTGGGTCTTTCCTACCCTTGAGACTTACATCATTTTTGGTATCAGAGCAAGTTCAGATCCTTGCCTGAACCCCATGCTCCCAAATTAAATCCAAACACAAACAGCCTACTTACGTTTCAAATCAATCCACAAAGAACCCTAGACCTCATCCTTCATACCATCTTCAATGAACTTGGAGAAAGAACTAGCTTTTATTGATATTGGATATGCTTGCTTTGCAATTCCAAAATTTCGTGGCGAAAAGGAAGAGTTCACAGGTTGGTTATCTAAGGTAGAACGAGTTTTTACTTGTTGTATCCTTAATGACCAACAGAAGTTCGAAGTGGTTATTTCAAGATTGAGAGGTTGTGCACTTCAGTGGTGGAATAATTACAAGTTTGAACAAAAAAAGAAAGGAAAAGAGAAGGTGAGAACTTGGAAGAAATTGAGTGGTAAGATGAAGGGTTCCTTTTGTCCATCCACTTACATGCCCATGAAAGAAAGTGTCTTCATTAAGCCCATAGGTTCATTCCCTTCCACACCACAAAAAAAAAACCAACCCCACAAATGATCTTTCCCCCACAACTTAGGAGGTGTCTCAAGTGC
>JAKOGI010004724.1:0-21494 GCA_029747015.1 Carnegiea gigantea | reverse complement strand
ATATATATATACATATATATATATATATATATACATATATATATATATATATATGTAACGGCCCGAACCTAAAGCTCTTTCTAATTATTTCAAACTGCCTTAATCACAAATGAATTCAGTTGGGCACTGCATTTTACTCTCCCGTTTCAATTTATTATTTTATATTTATATATTTCAGTTTATCATTTTATGTGTATATATATATTTATACGTCACAGGTTGAAACGACAACGTGGTCTCGGCATGAACCTTGTAATGCTCCTCAAATAATTTCTTCAAGTTCTGATTAATATCTAAATGCCCGCATAGTATATGTGAGTTAATAGTATGGACTATTAGTGTTTAAGTTAGTTAACTGGTGATTAAAAAGGGGGACATACGTATATATATGCATGAGGATAACGAAGGTTATATTTTGACCCCAACCAAGTAATTGAGAGTTGTGATTTAAATGAAGATAAAGGGTGAATTTTGGGCTCATTGGTGGATTAAGCAAAATATAATGAATATTTGAGTGAGGGTAATGAGAATTGGGTGATTAAAGTTGGGTGTGTGTTATCATAAATTCGTAAATAAGGTGAAAGTTTGAGATGTAGATGAGAAATTGAACTACTTTATAGAGTTTTAATTATGTTTAATTAATACTAAGAAGTATTTGAATGGGATTAATGGTTTGTACATGTATTAGAAATGTATAATCATGGACATGGTGATTTAGGTTCTTGGTTAACATTTACCTTGTTTATGCCTATTTTAATTATGTTACCTCTTTGTGTTTAAATAGGTTAAGTATGCAAATCAAAGGGGAAAATAGGTGCATGAGGGGTTGTGTGGATAGGAATTAGGTGTCAACGGGAAATGGAAGGAGATGTAGCGGTATTAAGGGTTGGAAGGTCATGAACTAAGTAAGAAGCTTGGTGAGATTCTAAGTTTTGATTATTTTTGATTACCGAAGGAAAATGGGAAGGAATGAGTAGTTTGCGGATTTGGAGCTACCAAGCAATGTGTCTTTACAATTCTATTTTGCTAATTAAATTAGTTTTCCAAATGGGCATGCAATAGAATATCTTCTCCTTTATAAGTATGTCCCTATTGTAATCGCTGAGCATGAGTTCCCTGGGGACTTGCTTGAATTTGATATGTCAGAATTTGATATAATCATGGGAATAGACTGGTTGACTATTTATGGGGCGAACACAGACTGTAAAGACCTTAAGGTCACTTTAAGGGATGCAGAAGGTCAGGAAGTATGTTTGTATAGGGAAAGATTTAAGAAGGAATATTCTATAATTTCAATCATGAAGGCAAGCAAGATGCTAAGACAGGGATGTATAGGATACTTGTGTTATGTCACTGAGGTTAAAGAAGAGGAGATACAAATAGAAAATATTCCGGTAGTTTGTGAATTTTTTGATATCTTTCCTGAGGAATTAGCTGGCCTCCCTCCTAAAAGAGAGATTGACTTTGAGATTGAGTTAATTCCTGGCGCGCAACCCATTTCAAAAGCCCCATACAGGATGGCACCAACTGAACTCAAGGAGTTGAAAACCTAGTTAGATGAGTTATTACAAAAAGAATTTATCAGGCCAAGTGTTTCACCATGAGGAGCTTCAGTGTTGTTTGTGAAGAAAAAGGATGGAACCTTAAAGTTGTGCATAGATTATCGAGAGCTGAATAAGATAACCATTAAGAATAAGTACCCTTTGCCTTGAATAGATGATCTCTTTGATCAATTACAAGGAGTCGGGCTATCACCAGCTTAGAATTAAGCCAGAGGATATTCTTAAAACGGCCTTTAGGACTAGATATGGCCACTATGAGTTTACTGTGATGCCTTTTGGGCTAACAAATGCGCCTACTGCATTCATGGAACTCATGAATAGAGTTTTCAGACCTTATCTGGATAAGTTTGTGGTGATTTTCATAGATGACATTCTGATATACTGCAAAGACAAGGAAGAGCATGTGAATCATTTGAGGGCTGTGTTACAAACCTTGAGAGAACACCAATTGTATGCTAAATTGAGAAAGTGTGAGTTTTGGCTGACTGAAGTGACATTTTTAGGACATGTAGTCACCAAGGAAGGAATCAAAGTCGATCCTCAAAAGATAAATGCGGTAGTTGAGTGGCCTTGACCTACCAATGTTACAGAAGTAAGGAGCTTTATGGGTTTAGTAGGATATTACAGAAGATTTATGAAAGATTTCTCGAAGATTGCGTCCCCACTCACCAACCTGTTGAAGGAAACCACTAAATTCGAGTGGTCAGACAAATGTGAAGAGGCATTTCAAGAATTAAAGAGATGTATAACAACAACGCCTATCCTTACCTTGCCTGAAGAAGGAAAAGAGTACGCTATCTATAGTGATGCTTCTAAGAACGGGTTAGGATGTGTCCAAATACAGGATGACAAGGTAATACCCTACGCCTCTAGGCAACTCAAGCCTTATGAAGAGAACTACCCCACTCATGATTTAGAGCTAGCTGCGGTGGTTTTTGCCTTAAAAGTCTGGCGATACTACCTGTATGAAGTGCCGTGCAAGATCTACACTGATCACTAAAGCCTAAAGTATATCTTTACGCAGAAGGAGATTAATTTAAGGCAACAATGGTGGTTGGAGTTGCTCAAGGATTATGATTTACAAATTCAATATCACCCTAGGAAAGCAAATGTAGTAGCAGATGCACTCAGTAGAAAGACCCAACATGGTTTAAATGCTATAATGCATACTCAACCTGAAATTTCGAGAGACCTCGAAACCATGGGTGTCAAGCTAGTGCAGTCTGGATGCATAATTGGATTATTGACAGCACTAGAGGTGCAACCTTCCATAATAGAAGAAATTAAGGTGAGCCCAAAAGAGGATGCAAAGCGAGAAAGGATTAGGTGCAATATTGCACAGGAAAAATCGTCTGGTTTTGTAATACAAGGAGATGGGACCTTGAGGTTTCAAAATAGACTATGCGTGCCCAATAAAGAAGAGTTAAAGAGAAGAATTCTAGAGGAAGCCCATAACACTCGATACTCAGTACACCCAGGATGAACAAAAACGAATAGGGATCTGAGATAATTTTTCTGGTGGGAAAACATGAAAAGAGATATCGCAGAGTATGGCGGTAAGTGTTTGACGTGTCAAAGGGTGAAAGCTGAACACTAGTGCCCTATAGGCGAACTAAGACCTTTAGAAATCCCTACCTGGAAATGCGATTTAATTTCAATGGATTTCGTTATGGGATTGCCCCTTTCTGCTTCAAAGAAAAATGCTATTTGGGCGATCATGGGTAGACTTACCAAATGTGCCCATTTTATACCCATTCATGACACTTGGGGCATAGAGAGACTAGCACAGTTATATGTTAAAGAAATAGTTCGACTGCACGGCATACCAAAGGATATAGTGCCGGATCGAGACCAAAGGTTCCAAGCTCGATTTTGGCAAGCCCTGCAAAAAGCTTTTGGCACCAAGTTGAATTTTAGTAGCTCATACCACCCTGAAACTGATGGACAAACTGAGAGGGTGAATCAAATCCTGGAAGATATGCTTAGGGCATGTGTACTTGACTTTTAAGGGAAGTGGGAAGACTATCTACCTTTGGTGGAATTCTCCTACAATAATAGTTATCAGTCCACTAATAAAATGGCCCCTTTCGAAGCATTATATGGAAGAAAATGCAGAACTCCATTGTGTTGGAGTGAGCTTGATGAGGCATTAACTTTAGGGCCTGAGCTGATTGAAAAAGCCACTGAAATGATAAGAAAAATTCAAGAACATATCAGAGTAGCTCAAAGCAGATAGAAAAGTTATGCAGACAGAAGGAGAAGACCATTAGAGTTTCAAGTAGGAGATAAGGTGTTTTTAAAGGTGTCCCTGGTTAAAGGAGTCAGGAGATTCAACAACACAACAACACCTTCCATTGTGGGTCCCGCTTATGCGGGGTCTGGAGAGATCCAGATGTAGGCAGCCTTACCTCTACTGACATCTCTTCCCGTAGAGAGGCTGAATCTAAGAGACCCATAAAAACAAGAGTTTATGAAAATATTTTATCAAAGAAGGGTTTTATGAAAACATTAAAAGGAAAAAAATAAGAATACTCAGTAGGGAGTGAACTAGGAAATACTAAGAAGTCAGATGACCGTGACTGTGTAAGTAAACATACATCCTACGTATAACAAAGATGAGGAAAGTACCACACCTTAACAAACAACGGTAGGCAAACAGTGTCTCTTCCCAGGTGTGCGCAGTACCTATATACAAACACGACATATGAAACCTACCCTATTATACAAAATAAAATAAAATAAAATGCAATCAGGTGGCCAACTCTCTGCGATCTAAGGTCCTAATCCTATCCCGCCAGAGTCTCCTATTCTAAGCCAAATCCTCTGTCAATCCTACAACTTTTAGGTCCTCTCTAATTACCTCGTCCAAGCTCTTCTTTGGTCGTCCTCTCCCTCTTTTACCTGTGGGGATGTTAATCCTCTCACATCTCCTCACTGGGGCATTCACACTCCTTCTTTTCACATACCAAACCATCTGAGTCTAGTTTCTCTCATCTTATCTTTTATGGAAGCCACTTTAACTAAATATCTGATTACCTCATTCCTAATCCTATCGATTCTCATATAACCACACATCCACCTAAGTATCCTCATCTCCGCTACCATCAACTTTTGGCCCTGTGTCTTTTTTATAGGCCAACACTCAGATCCATGCAGCACCGCTGGTCTAACTACTGTACGATAAACTCTGCCTTTTAAACCTATAGGCATCCTTTTATCACATAGCACACCTGAAGCATACTTTCATTTTGCTAACCCACTTTTATACGCTGGTTAATATCTTCGTTAATATCCCCATTTCGTTGGATGATCGAGCCTAGGTATTTAAACTTCTCGACCTTTAGTATCACCATCCCATCAATGGTGACTTTTCCTCCCGCATCTTCCTTCCATTGAAACAACAATGTGGATATTCAGTTTTGGATCTACTTACTCTAAAACCTCTAGATTCTAGTTTAAGTCTCCATCGCTCCAACTTGTCATTAACTCCCTGTCTGGACTCATCCACAAGAACAATGTCATCTGCGAACAACATACACTATAGTAGCTTATCTTAAATCCCATTTATAAGTTCATCCATAACTAAAGTAAAAAGAAAAGAGCTTAGAGCGGAACCCTAGTGTAGTCCCATACCAATAAAGAAGTCATAGGTAGTTCCTCCTAGCATCCTAACACTCGTCCTCCCTCCCTTGTACATATCCTTAATAAGTCGAATATACACAGGGGACACTCCTTTCTTTTCCAAGCAACTCCATAGCACTTCACGCGGAACTCTATTATATGCTTTCTCCAAGTCGATGAACACCATATAAAGATCTACCTTCCTATCTCTGTACAAACCCATGAGCCTTCTAAGGAGGTAAATCACCTCTATGGTTGACCTGCTAGGCATAAAACCAAATTGGTTCTCCGATATCGAAATATCCTTCCACAATATTCTCTCAATCACCCTCCCATAATTTCATAGTGTGACTAAGCAACTTTATACCCCTGTAATTATTACAGTCCTGAATATCACCTTTGTTCTTGTACAATGGGATGACTATACTAAACCTCCATTCTCTGGGCATCTTAGCCGTCCTACAAATAACATTGAAAAGCTGTGTTAGCCATTCTAATCCCTCTTCACCCAAACACTTCCACACTTCCACCGGAATCTGGTCCTGTCCCTCTACCTTCCCATTGGCCATCTTCCTTAGGGTATCTCTAATCTCATCCTTGCTGAAAGGTTCGCACAAATGGGGATCGGGATGCCTCTCACTACTCTCTGCTTCCCTACTTCGAAAAACTTTTGTCACTTCTCTATTGAGGAGTTTGGAGAAGTATCTTTGCCATCGCTCCTTAATCTCTACATCCTCAGACAACACCTTACCGTTTTCATCTTTGATGCACTTCACTACACCCAAGTCCCTAGTTCTTCTTTCCCTAGCCCTTGCCAGTTTAAAGACTTCCTTTTCACGTTCCTTGGTCTCTAGTTTTTGATATAACCTATTATAAGCCATGCTGTTAGCTACAGCAATAACTTTTTTGGCTATCTTTTTTGCTGCTTTATATCTAATCCGTTCCATTGTTCATGAACACAGCGTATACATCTTTTTTCTCCTTGACTTTCTCCCTTACCTCTTCGCTCCACCACCAGGCTCCTTTCATTTTGTTACAACCTCTCCTAGATGTCCCTAAGATTTCCTTAGCCGACCTTCGAATACATTCTGCCATTGTCTCCCACATTGTGTCTGCATCCTCTGCCTACCTCCAAACTCGTTCTTCTGTAATCCTTTTTGATAATTTCATAGCATTCTCCTTAGTAAGCCTCCACCACTTAACTTTAGGGTCCCCAACACTTCTCTTCCTCTACTTAGAACATTTGAACTCCACAGCCAACACAAGCAACTTATGCTGAGTTCCTAAATACACACTGGGTATCACCTTACAGTCCTTACAAAACCTCTGATTATTCGCCTTAATCAGGAAGTAATCAATTTAAGTCTTCGTGGAACCACTCTTAAAGGTCACCCAGTGGTTCTCCTTCTTCTTAAAATAGGAGTTTACTACTAACAATTCATAGGCAACCGCAAAATCCAAAACGGAGACTCCTCCATTGTTTCTCTCTCCATAGCCGTAACCTCCATGAATCATATCATACCCGTCTGATTCGACACCAATATGGCCATTAAAGTCTCCTCCTACGAAAAGTTTCTTACTCTGAGGTATATCCTGAATTACCAAGTCTAAATCCTCCCAAAATTGCTTCTTAATATTATCCGCCAAACCTATTTGAGGTGCATACATACTAACCACATTTATGATTTTCGATCCCACCACTACCTTAATGGCCATAATCGGATCACTCTTACGCTTAACTTCAACAACAAAGTTAACCAATTCTTTATCAGCCAAAATACTAATTCCATTCTTAGCGTGGTTAGACCCCAAATATCACAGCTTATACCCATCAACTTCTCTACCTTTAGCCCCCACCCACTTAGTCCCTTGAACGCAAGCTATGTTAATCCTACGTCTATGCAAAGACTTGACTAATTCTATCGACTTACCAGTCAGTGACCCAATATTCCAAGTCGCTAGGCGCACCTTCCGCAACCCTATGCCTCCCCTAATCCCATTTCCCCCCGGAGGATTGGCTGAAGGTACTACATTGCTCGCCACTAGCTTAAGTTACCAATAGTAATAGTTAGAGTAATAATAAAAAAAACGATAAAAGAGTATACACAATTAAGACGGTTAACTGATTCTAATGTATTTTTTACTCAGAAAAATACAAAATTGCTCATTAAAGCTCCAACTTTTAACTACTTATACAACATTCATTCACTCCCACTATAGAAATTTACCCCTCTTGTTTTTCCCTCTCCCCTCAGAAGAAATATAGAAAACCCAGTTCCCAACTTGGATCCAAATCTCCAAAACCCAGAAAAAAATTACTCACATTGAAATCATACTCACCACCCACTTGGAAAATCAAGCAGCCAAAGTTAAATTTCAACGAAAATTAACACCGAATTTCAAAAAAAAAATGCAATGTAAGTATATATATCCCTAGAACCAAAACAGGGTAAACCAGACCCAGAAGAAATCCCAATTTAAAGCAATGAAAACCAAGTATAATGCACCAAAAGATGAAAAAATAAAAGGGGAAATTCAGCAACTTTCGTATAATAAGGTGTAGAAATCTTAAACCAACAGAATAATATAAACTAGTAAAATTCTACTGGTAAGGGCAGATTAGGAGAGAGAATACTTGAAGGATGAATTTGGGAAGAAGAGTACAGACTGGAGACCCGTTTACACCACCAAACGGTCAAAATGTGTAAAAGCTCTTCAATTTTTTCTATCTGCTTATGGCAATTTTACAAAAAGTGTGCATTAAAAAATCAATCAGAAAATAGGACTTATCTCTACCTTAGATCTAAATTGAGCATCAAAAGTAATGGATAGAACCTGTTCGAGTGTTCAACCTTTTGCCGTCTTCTTTTAGAGCACCGAGCTTTTGTGGCCTTGAGAGATGAGAGCTGCCGGCTGAAACATTCACTGATGGGTGGTGGGCCGCCGACAGACCTGGCAAATGGCGATGTGCAGAGAGTCATGCAGTCAGTGGTGGTCCGGTTCCCAGTGGACAGGGAGAGAAGAGTCAGCAGTAAGACACCCAAGACTGACGCCGTGACACGTGGGGCCGGCTGAGTTTGAGGTAGTCGCCGCCGGCGTGCAAGGCCTGAGCTTCTATGTCGGATGGGTCACCGGTCCTAGCTATCGGCTGGGGTCACACCGTCACAGAGTCAGAGAGAGAGAGGTAGTTAGCAAGAGAGAGAGAGAGCTTTTTAGTATTCGAATAGTGTAAATTGTCAGGAGATTCAACCTCAGAGGTAAACTAAGCCCTAGGTATATCGGGCCTTATGAAATTCTCGAGAAATTGAACTCGGTGGCTTACAGATTGGATTTACCCACAGAACTTGAGCATGTGCACAACGTTTTTCACATTTCACAGATTCGAAAATATGTTCCAGATCCGAATCATACCATCATTACAGAGCCAGTGGAAATTGCTGAGAACTTAATGTGCGAGGAGCATCCCATGCGAATATTAGACTATATGGTTAAGCAACTTCGAAACAAAAGCATTCCTCTGGTTAAGGTTCTGTGGGCCAACCATAACTCTTCTGAGGCTATATGGGAACCTGAGGAGGACATGAGAAGCAAGTATCCATATCTATTCGAGGTGCGGACAATGTTTCTTTTAAATAGCAATTTTTGAGGACGAAACTTCTTTTAAGGGGGAAAGGCTACGGCCCGAACCTAAAGTTCTTTTTAATTATTTCAAACTGCCTTAATTGCAAATTAATTCAGTTGGGCACCACATTTTAATCTCGCATTTCAATTTATTATTTAATATGTATGTATTTCAATTTATCATACTATGTGTATATATATCCTTACACGCCGCAGGTTGAAACATTAACATGGACCTTGTAATGCTCTTAAAATAATTCCTTCAAGTTATGATTAATATTTGAACGTCTGCGTAGTAATACTAAATAAATAAATAAATAGAATAAATTTTAGGTAATAATAAGAAGAATAAATTTTGAGGAAACGAGAATGTCTTCTCCCAAATTTATATCTCAAGGATGTAAATTTGATTAATTCTAACTAGATTATTACTTCAACTCTCTCTCTCTCTATATATAATTATAATTATATCTGAATTTATACATATGAATGTAATGAATTAAAAAAAACAAAAGAAGTAGATAATTATGGGAGAAATCTAGAAAATGAGGGTATGTCGCATAAGATAAAAGGAAGAAAAAAGGCGGGGGGGGAAGTGTAATTAAAAGTCACTTAAACCAAGTAAATTAACTAAGCCAAATAGAACAAAAATAACAAAATAACCCAAAACCCCCCTGATTCTTCCCAGAACCCATCCCCTCCTCCTCTGTTCAGCCTCTGTTCGTCCCCCCTGCCGCTTTCCGCCACTGCCTGCAGGCCAGACGACTTTGCCGCCGCCGCCGCCGAGTCCCGTCGCCACCAGCCGACCTCCCTCTCCCCTCCTTTGTGAGTTTTTGAGTGATTCTAGTGGGTTGATACGTGAAAACCCTAACTCCCACTTCATTCAATTTTGATCCTTTATGCTGAAATTTTGGTTGTAAATGGTGTATTTATCATTGATAAGTATATATTTGTGAACTTCTTGAGTTATTTTGGATGGTTGAATTGAATTGGAGGTGGAGGAAGTGATGGGTAAGGGTTGAAGATGATGGTTGGTTTTAGTTTGATTATGATGATGATGATTATTATTAGATTGGTTTCATGAAGAATTTGAGAGAATTTGTGAATTCTATATATGAATTATGTTTGTAATGTTCTAATTATGAATTAGAGGATTGGGGTTTTATGGCTCGAAATATGTGTGAGTTACTTATATGGACTATTAGTGTTTAAGTTAGTGAATTGGTGATTAAAAAGAGGAACATAAGTATATATATACATGAGGATAACAAAGGTTATGTTTTGACCCCAACCAAGTAATTGAGAGTTATGATTTAAATGAAGATAAAAGGTGAATTTTGGGTTAATTGGTGGATTAGTAAAATAAAATGAATATTTGAGTGAGGGCAATGAGAATTAGGTGATTAAAGTTGGGTGTGTGTTATCATAAATTAGTAAATAAGGTGAAAGTTTGAGATGTAGATGAGAAATTGAACTACTTTATATTGTTTTAATTATGTTTAATTAATACTAAGAAGTATTTGAATGGGGTTAATGGTTTGTACATGTATTGGAAATGTATAATCTTGGACATGGTGATTTAGGTTCTTGGTTAACATTTACCTTGATTATGCCCATTTTAATTATGTTGCCTCTTTGTGTTTAAATAGGTTAAGTATGCAAAACAAATGGGAAAATAGGTGCATGAGGGGTTGTGTGGACAGGAATTAGGTGTCAATGGGAAATGGAAGGAGATGTAGTGGTATTAGGGGTTGGAAGGTCAACTAAGTAGGAAGCTTGGTGAGATTCTAAGTTTTGATTATTTTTGATTACTAAAGGAAAATGGGAAGGAATGAGTAGTTTGCAGATTTGGAGCTACCAAGTAATGTGTCTTTACAATTCTATTTCGCTAACAGGTAGTGTTATAATTGGAATTCAACATGAACATGAGTCCAAATTCATAAAGTTTAAACCATCTTAAACCGTATCGCAAACAAAGAATCGTTAAAGAGGAAAATGACAACCATAATAATATCAATAATCGTAATTATGGTAATGATGGCTATAATAATAATAGTGATAATAATAATGGTAACAACGATAATGATAATGTTAACAATAATAATGATCGATGACGCCATTAGTAACAAACTCAAGATGAATTATACTATTATGTCATTATTATATGTATTAAAAGATTATTAGCCCTGGGAGGAAGAGGAACAAAAACAAAATAAAATGGAACCCAACTAAGTTAATAATGATTGTTACATAATAATAAAAGGAAAAGGCAAAGGCACAAGATTTTAAATTATTCATTAAGATAATAAAGATGATAAAATTTCTAAATCTTTCACTAATCAAGAAGAATTACGTATTTGGAGCATAAGTGAGGCCACATCGGTCTCTTCAAACTTCCAACAATGATTTTCAATCAAACGGAGAGAGATTCTCAAAAATCAGGTACGTACATTACCTATGCTCTTCGAAAACTCACATGTTTTCTCAAACTATGGAAAATCATAACGATAGTCATATAATGAATCAATTTATACAATGTTTTGTCATATAATCAAGTGGCCCCACCAATTATCAATCATCAGGGCTTATGCTCTTCAATTTACCTGCGCGGCTTCAACTCAGGCTCTCCAATCGGCATGGGAGGTGTGCGCCTATCTTAAGATCACAACAGGTGTCAACAGGGGTCCACTTCCAGATAATAACATGTAAATCAGTTTTACTCATACATTCTCTCTCTCCTGTTTGCCAAACAAAACTATTTGAAATATGGGCGCCCAATTGATTTAACTCAAAGCTTATTTTACTGCATAGAAATATGCGTGCTGAGCTTCGGCTCATATTTTGAATGTTTTTGCATTTTCTGTTTTAGGTAAGGGCTCAATGAACAGTCCACCAGGCAAGCTAGAGAATAGTGAGAAGTGAGATAAGGTTCTAATTCTCTTGCTGGTGACGCGCTGGCCAAGAGCTCACAGTGATTTATAGGCTAGCATTTTCAATATCTAAGGGTTGTAGTCTTTTGAATATCGTAGATTACTTGTAAACTGTAATCGTATATTGAGTTGCAGGTACATCACAACTTGTGTAAATGCTTGAGTGTATGCCGTTTCAATTTTGTCATGAGACGGGCAATTAAACGGGCAACCCAATGGTACCCATAGTTCAGTTCGCCTTGTTCTGTTATGGAACGGCAGTAATACCTCTAACCAAAAGACTTCCGCTGTTAATTAATAATGCATGCATAATTAGATTAAACTAATCAGGCATTAGGAGTTGGGGGCATTATAGTTGTGGTATCAGAGCCAGGTTTGTAATCACTGTGAGCATAGGACACGCGAAAAACTAGGATGTATGTGTTTGTGATAATAGCATAAGTAAATTGAGTTTCTTTAAGGGAAATTTATGTATAAATGTAGCTTATACCCTCTTCCTGTTCTTTTTATGTTTAGACGGCTCATCCAGGAGTGTCGGCGGGCCTGTATAACATTCACATGGTACCGCAGACTTCAGTGGTGGCTCATATCTCTATCCTACATGCGGCCATGGCGGCCCATATGTAGGAGGACCCATTTTCTGAATTTCACGATATGTTGGCCCGTGCACGTAGACTATTGTGGTCCCTACCCCTCGTTGCGCCCTGGCACGAGTTCAGATTACGATACCATGACTCTATGGTTACTGGAGATCCAGGGCCTGATGCGGAGAGATTCCAGATTCTAGGGGCTTGGTATGTGATTACAAGGGAGCCGTCGCTGCGAGAGGAGTTTCAGTTGCGGGGCATTTCTTATGATATCCTTCCATGCATATTTCCTGCACTGGACGTGCATCCACCTATTATTCCACCCCCACCTCCACCGGCTCAGGGGCCATCATCCCCGCAGCCTCCAATTCAGCCGCCACCTGCCCCTCCGCAGGCTGGCTTAGAGGATGAGGTTCATATAGTCGAGGATGCACCGAGCTCTCCAGAGATCATAGAAGTAAGCTCGGGTGAGGGGGAGATGGAGCTAGACCAGGATGAGCAGGAGCCCGAGGAGGAAGTGGGAGAGAATGAGCCTTTAGAGGTGGATGCAGTGGGTGACGAGAGTGATCTAAAGGAAGAGGACTTCGAGATGCAGGATTTTGACTCAGGGGAGGCGGATAACGATTCCTCTGACCCGGATTACGATCCCTCTCGGGATCGTTAGGCATAGCCCTACCCCTGTTTATAGGTTAGGTTTTTTTTTTTGGGTTATTTTGCTTGCGGCAGCTGGTACAGTGTGATATTCTTTTATTAATGGCATGTATATATGGTGTATATAGGTAGGTTGACTTAACCAGCCGCGACAAGGTTTCCGCCTTTCTTTTCTTTGGGTTCGGGGCGGAATCAACTTGATAAGATAACTTCAATCAGTGATCAGATTAGGAGCCTCAGTTAGGAGGCAGGGAAGGTTATCATGAAGTACTGTAATATTCTTTTGACATTGTATGAACTTTCTAGATGTATATATATATGTATATGTGTATGCAATAAAGGTAATTGTTGAGTTAAGTTACATGTTGATTCTGAATGATTATTGCTTTGTGATAATGTTATGCAAACTGAGATAATAAGTGTTGCTAATGTGATTTAGTATTATGGTATATCAGAGCCTGTGAATAACAATCAGAATAGTAAGGAAGATGAACTCCAGGTTTCCAGTAACCGGGTAAATGAGGACACCCAGTAGGACCCAAATGGGGACCTAACAGTGGCCTTGGAAGTGTCTAGTAGTGTGGAGGACCCGAATTATAGGAAGAATCTAGTAATTGAGTTGATGAAAAGGATCCCTCCTGTATCCCCTACACCCCCTGTACCTCCAGAAAACTCTTCAAAGTCTGACAAATTAGCTGATAGGGTCGCTCAATGTAACCCTAAAGTTTATGATGGAGACCTTGACCCTGTAGAGCTGGAGGACTGGATTAGGGGAACGGAAAAGATATTTGCGGTCATTGACGTGCCGGAAGAGAAAAAAGTAAATATAGGGACTTTTTATTTAACTGGTGAAGCAGACATGTGGTGGAGTACTGTGAAGGATAAATTACAGGGACCTGAAGTCACTTGGGCTAAATTTCTTCAGGAACTTAGGGCTAAGTTTTATCAATCATAGTCCAACGACAAAATGAGAAAGAATTCATGGAATTAAAGATGAGTGGAAATATGACAGTAATGCAATATGCCCGTAAATTTATGGAGTTGTCAAAGTCCGCTTCAGATTTTATGGCTATTGAAAGGCTGAAAATGAGAAGATTTGAGGAAGGCTTAGCCTTTTATATTAGGAATCAATTGGTAGGCCAGCCAATTCAAACTTATTAAGAGCTATATAAAAGAGCTGTTGAGGTGGAGAGAGTGAAGGGCGAGTTAAGAGTTTTGAATCTAAGAAACCATAAGAGGAAGTGGAATGATCGCAGTACGTCAAGCGAGAGTGCCGCACAGAAGAAACCCGCTGCCGGCCCTGATAAGAGTCATCCAGTGGCATCAAAGGGGCCTTGTGCCAGGTGTGGGTGAACAAACCATACTACAGCTGAGTGCCGTGTAGGTACCAACAAGTGTATATGGTGCGGAAGCCCAGAATATTCAATTACTAACTGCCCCAGAAGACAGAAGGCTGTGGAAAAGGGAGTTGTAAAGCCAGTACCACTCCCACGTCAAGGGAGCCTACCCTCGAAGCCCCCAATGACAGGACGAGCCTATATAATGATCAGAAAGAAAGCTACAGTTTCTGGCATGGTTGTCACTGGAACTCTCTTTTCAAATTCAAAACCATTTTGTGTTTTATTTGATTCGGGGGCAACTCATTCATTTATATCCACTCAAGCTGCATTACAATTGAACTTGAAACAAAATAAGGAGCAGGCAAACTATAGAATTAGTTTACCAAATGGGCAAGCAATAGAATGTCTTATCCTTTACAAGCATGTTCCTATTGTAATCGCTGAGCATGAGTTCCCTAGAGACTTGCTTGAATTTAATATGTCAGAATTTGATATAATCATGGGAATAGACTGGTTGACCATTTATGGGACAAACATAGACCGTAAAGGCCTTAAGGTCACTTTAAGGGATGCAGAAGGTCAGGAAGTATATTTTTATAGGGAAAGATTTAAGGAGTATTCTATAATTTCAATCATGAAGGCAAGCAAGATGCTAAGACAGGGATGCATAGGATACTTGTGTTATGTCACTGGGGTTAAAGAAGAGGAGATAAAAATAGAAAATATTCCGGTAGTTTGTGAATTTTCTGATATCTTTCCTGAGGAATTAGCTGGCTCCCTCCTAAAAGAGAGATTGACTTTGAGATTGAGTTAATTCCTAGCGCGCAACCCATTTCAAAAGCCCCATACAGGATGGCACCAACTGAACTCAAGGAATTGAAAACCTAGTTGGACGAGTTATGACAAAAAAGATTTATCAAGCCAAGTGTTTCACCATGAGGAGCTCTAGTGTTGTTTATGAAGAAAAAAGATGGAACCTTAAGGTTGTGCATAGATTATCGAGAGCTGAATAAGATAACCATTAAAAATAAGTACCCTTTGCCTTGAATAGATGATCTCTTTGATCAATTACAAGGAGCCGGGGTATTTTCAAAGATTGATTTGAGGTCGAGTTATCACCAGCTTAGAATTAAGCCAGAGGATATTCCTAAAATGATCTTTAGGACTAGATATGGCCACTATGAGTTTACTGTGATGCCTTTTGGGCTAACAAATGCTCATGCTGCATTTATGGAACTCATGAATAGAGTTTTCAGACCTTATCTGGATAAGTTTGAGGTGGTTTTCATAGATGACATTCTAATATGCTCCAAAGACAAGGAGGAGCATGCAAATCATTTGAGGACTGTTTTACAAACCTTGAGGGAACACGAGTTGTATGCCAAATTGAGAAAGTGTGAGTTTTGGCTAACTGAAGTGACATTTTTGGGACATGTAGTCACTAAGGATGAAATCAAAGTTGATCCTCATAAGATAAATGCGGTAGTTGAGTGGCCTAGACTCACTAATGTGACAAAAGTAAGGAGCTTTCTGGGTTTAGCGAGATATTACAAAAGACTTGTGAAAGATTTCTCGAAAATTGCATTCCCACTCACCAACCTGTTGAAGAAAACCACTAAATTCGAGTGGTCAGACAAATGTAAAGAGGCATTTCAAGAATTAAAGAGACGCTTAACAACAGCGCCTATCCTTATCTTGCCCGAAGAAGGAAAAGAGTACAGTATCTATAGTGATGCTTCTAAGAACGGGTTAGGCTGTGCCCTAATGCAGGATGACAAGGGAATAGCCTACGCCTCTAGGCAGCTCAAGCCTTATGAAAAGAACTACCCTACTCATGATTTAGAGCTAGCTGCGATAGTTTTTACCTTAAATGTCTGGCGACACTATCTGTATAGAGTGCCGTACAAGATCTACACTGATCACCAAAGTCTAAAGTATATCTTTACACAGAAGGAGATTAATTTAAGGCAACGACGGTGGTTGGAGTTGCTCAAGGATTATGATTTGCAAATTCAATATTACCCTGGGAAGGCGAATGTAGTGGCAAATGCACTCAGTAGAAAGACCCAACATGGTTTAAATGCTATGATGCATACTCAACCTGAAATTTCAAGGGACCTCAAAACCATGGGTGTCGAGCTAGTGCATTTTGGATGCACAATGGGATTATTGACAGCACTAGAGGTGCAACCTTCCATAAAAGAAGATATTAAGGCAAGCCGAAAAGAGGATGCAAAGCTAGAAAGGATTAGGTGTAATGTTGCATAGGGAAAATTGCCTGGTTTCGTAATACAAGAAGATGGGACCTTGAGGTTTTAAAACAGACTGTGCGTGCCCAAAAAAGAAGAGTTGAAGAGAAGAATTCTAGAGGAAGCCCATAACACTCGATACTCAGTACACCCAGGAGGAACAAAAATGAATAGGGATCTGAGATAGTTTTTCTAGTGGGAAAACATGAAAAGAGAGATTACAGAGTATGTTGATAAGTGTTTGACGTGTCAAAGGGTGAAAGCTGAACACCAGCGCCCTGTAGGCGAGCTAAGACCTCTAGAAATCCCTACTTGGAAATGGGATTCAATTTCAATGGATTTCGTTATAAGATTGCCCCTTTCTGCTTCAAAGAAAAATGCTATTTAGGCGATCGTGGACAGACTTACCAAATCTACCTATTTTATACCCATTCACGACACTTGGGGCGTAGAGACACTGGCATAGTTATATGTTAAAGAAATAGTCCGACTGCACGGCATACCAAAGGATATAGTGTCGGATCGAGACCAAAGGTTCCAAGCTCGATTTTGGCAAGCCCTGCAAGAAGCTTTTGGCACCAAGTTGAATTTTAGTAGCTCACACCACCCTGAGACTGATGGATAAACTGAGAGGGTGAATTAAATCCTAGAAGATATGCTTAGGGCATGTGTACTTGACTTCTAAGGGAAGTGGAAAGACTATCTACCTTTGGTGGAATTCTCCTACAATAATAGTTATCAATCCACCAATAAAATGGCCCCTTTCGAAGCATTGTATAGAAGAAAATGTAGAACTCCATTGTGTTGGAGTGAGCTTGATGAGGCATTAACTTTAAGGCCTGAGCTGATTCAAGAAACCACTGAAATGATAAGAAAAATTCAAGAACATATTAAAGAAGCTCAAAGCAGGCATAAAAGTTATGTAGATAGAAGGAGAAGATCATTAGAGTTTCAAGTGGAAGATAAGGTATTTTTAAAGGTGTCCCCAGTAAAAGGAGTTAGGAGATTCAACTTCAGAGGTAAACTAAGCCCTAGGTATATCGGGCCTTGTGAAATTCTTGAGTAATTGAACCCAGTGGCTTACAGATTGGATTTGCCCACAGAACTTGAGCACGTGCACAATGTTTTTCACATTTCACAGCTCCAAAAATATGTTCCAGATCCGAATCATACCATCATAACAGAGCCAGTGGAAATTGCTGAACCTAATGTATGAGGAGCATCCCATGCAAATATTAGACTATAGGGTTAAGGTACTTTGAAACAAAAGCATTCCTCTGGTTAAGGTTCTGTGGGCCAGCCATAACTCTTCTGAGGCTACATGGAAAACTGAGAAGGACATGCGAAGTAAGTATCCATATCTATTTGAGGTACCAACAATGTTTCTTTTAAACCGCAAGTTTCGAGGACAAAACTTCTTTTAATGGGGGAAGGCTGTAACGGCCCGAACCTAAAGTTCTTTTTAATTATTTCAAACTACCTTAATCGCAAATTAATTCAGTTGGGCGCCGCATTTTAATCTTGCGTTTCAATTTATTATTTAATATGTATATATTTCAATTTATCATTTTATGTATATATATATATTTATACATCGCAGGTTGAAACGCCGACGTGGCCTCGACATGAACCCTGTAATGCTCCTTAAATAATTCCTTCAAGCTTTGATTAATATTTGAACGCCCGCATAGTAATACTAAATGAATAAATAAATAGAATAAATAGAATAAATTTTGAGGTAATAATAATAAGAATAAATTTTGAGGAAATGAGAATGTCTTCTCCCAAATTTATATCTCAAGGATGTAAATTTGATTAACTTTACCTAGATTATTATTTCAACTCTCTCTCTCTCTCTCTCTCTCTCTCTATATATATATATATATATATATATATATATATATATATATATATATATATATATATATATAATTGTATCTAAATTTATACATATGAATGTAATGAATAAAAAAAACCAAAAGAAGTAGATAATTATGGGAGAAATCTAGAAAATGAGGGTATGTGGCATAAGATAAAAGGAAGAAAAAAAGGGGGGCGGGGGGAGAGGGTAATTAAAAGTCACTTAAACCAAGTAAATTAACTAAACCAAATAAAACAAAAATAACAAAATAACCCAAAACCCCCCTGATTCTTCCTAGAACCCATTCCCCCTTCCCTTGTTCTGCCTCTGTTCGTCCCCCTCCCCTGCCGCTTTCCGCCACTGCCCGCCAGCCAGACGACTTCGCCGCCGCTGTCGCCGAGTCCCGTCGCCACCACCCGGCCTCTCTCTCCCCTCCTTTGTGTGTTTTTGAGTGATTCTATTGGGTTGATAGGTGAGAACCCCAAGTCCCACTTCATTCAATTTTGATCCTTTATGTTGAAATTTTGATTAGAAATGGTGTATTTGTCATTAATAAGTATATATTTGTGAGCTTCTTGAGCTATTTTGGATGGTTGAATTGAATTGGAAGTGGAGAAAGTGATGGGTGAGGGTTGAAGATGATGCTTGGTTTTAGTTTGATTATGATAATGATGATGATTATTAGATTGGTTTCATGAAGAATTTGAGAGAATTTGTGAATTCTATATATGAATTATGTTTGTAATGTTCTAATTATGAATTGGATGATTGCGGTTTTATGGCTTGAAGTATATGTGAGTTAATTATATGGACTATTAGTGTTTAAGTTAGTTAATTGGTGATTAAAAAGAGGCATATAAGTATATATATACTTGAGGATAGCAAAGGTTATGTTTTGACCACCACCAAGTCATTGAGAGTTGTGATTTAAAAGAAGATAAAAGGTGCATTTTGGGTTAATTGGTGGATTAAGCAAAATATAATGAATATTTGAGTGAGGGAAATGAGAATTGGGTGATTAAAGTTGGGTGTGTGTTATCATAAATTAGTAAATAAGGTGAAAGTTTGAGATGTAGATGAGAAATTGAACTATTTATTGTGCTTTAATTATGTTTAATTAATACTAAGAAGTATTTGAATGGGGTTAATGGTTTGTACATGTATTGGAAATGTATAATCATGGACATGGTGATTTAGGTTCTTGGTTAACATTTACCTTGATTATGCCCATTTTAATTATGTTGCCTCTTTGTGTTTAAATTGGTTAAGTATGCAAGTCAAAGGGGAAAATAGGTGCATGAGGGGTTGTCTGGATAGGAATTAGGTGCCAATGGGAAAATTGAAGGAGATGTAGTGGTATTAAGTGTTGGAAGGTCATGAACTAAGTAAGAAGCTTGGTGAGATTCTAAGTTTTGATTATTTTTGATTACTAAAGGAAAATGGGAAGGAATCAGTAGCTTGCAGATTTGGAGCTACCAAGTAATGTGTCTTTACAATTCTATTTCGCTAATAGGTAATGTTATAATTGGAATTCAACATGGACATGAGTCCAAATTCATAAAGTTTAAACCATCTTAAACCGAATCGCAAACAGTGAATCGTTAAAGAGGAAAACGACAATCATAATAATATCAATAATCATAATTATGGTAAAGATGGCGATAATAATGATAGTGATAATAATAATGGTAACAACGATAATGATAATGTTAACAATAATAATGATCGATGACGCCATTAGTAACAAACTCAAGATTTATCATACTATTATGTTGTTATTATATGTATTAAAAGATTATTAATCATGGGAGGAAGAGGAACAAAAACAAAATGAAATGGAACCCAATTAAGTTAATAATGATTATTACATAATAATAAAAAGAAAAGGCAAAGGCACAAGATTTTAAATTATTCGTTAAGATAATAAAGATGATAAAATTTCTAAATCTTTCTCTAATAAAGAAGAATTTCGTATTTTGATCAAAAGTGAGGCCACATCGGTCGCTTCAAGCTGCCAGCAATAATTTTCAATCAAAGGGAGAGAGATTCTCAAAAACCAGGTACGTATATTACCTGTGTTCTTCGAAAACTCATATGCTTTCTCAAACTATGCAAAATCACAACGATAGTCATATAATGAACCAATTTATACAATGTTTTGTCATATAATCAAGTGGCCCCATAATTATCAATCATAAGGGCTTATGCCCTTCAATTTACCCACGCAGCTTCAATTCAAGCTCTCCGATTGGCCTGGGAGGTATGCACCTATCTCAAGATCGCTATAGATATCAACAGGGATCCACTTCCAGATAATAACCTACAAATAAGTTTTGCTTATAGCTTCTCTCTCTCCTATTTGCCAAACAAAGCGATTTGAAATGCGGGTGCCCAACTGATTTAACTCAAAGCTTATTTTACTGCATAGGAATGTGCATGCTGAGCTTCGGCTCATATCTCGAATGTTTTTGCATTTTCTATTTTATGTAAGGGCACGGTGAACAGTCCACCGGGCAAGCCAGAGAATAGTAGGAAGAGAGATAAGGTTTCAATTCTCTTGCTGGGGGCGCACTAGCTAAGACCTCACAGTGATTTGTAGGCTAGCATTTTCAATATCTAAGGATCGTGTAATCTTTTGACTATCACAGATTACTAGTAAATTGTAATCGTATATTGAGTTGCAGGTACATCACAACTCGTGTAAATGCTGGAGTGTATATCGTTTCAATTTTGTCGTGAGACGGGCAATCAAACGGGCAACCCAATGGTACCCATAGTTCACTTAGCTATGTTCCATTACGGAATGCGGTAATGCCTCCAACCAAAAGACTTCCGCTGTTAATTAATAATGCAAGCATAATTAGATTAAACTAATCAGGTATTAGGAGTCAGAGGAGTTACAATATACATATATATACATATATAAACACATATGTACATACATACATATACATATATGTATAAATACATACACACATATGTATGTGTGTGTGTGTGTGTGTGTGTATATATATATGTATATACATATATATGTATGTATGCGTTTGTGTATATATACATATATATATATAT